>PYXC01001178.1:102500-125000 GCA_015244755.2 Tenualosa ilisha | reverse complement strand
AACTAGCTTTCAAAGCCTTATGGCTTTTTTGATTTATCCTTTTTTTAATGAATGACACAGCGTGCCGAACGGTATTATATTTTACATGAACAAATAAATCAAATCAAATCAGTCTAACTTTCCAACTCGCTCGTTTATTTATCATCAGGATCACAGAGTGAGACCTAGCCTATAACTTCTACAAATTTGAATAGCTAGATGCTTTAAGATAATTTCTCTGTAGACGGACACCATTCTATCTCTCGAACCAGAAAATCTACCGACAGTTTGGCCACGTGCCATTTCTTGTCTGAAGTGTTGCAACATTAACGTGTGTGAAAAGTGCATGGCGTCTGACTGAAGATCGCACGAAACTGACAATCTACCCCCAACCACCCCAATCATTCCCCAACCATTCAATACGGGGAATATGAAGGGCGCCTGCGCAGCTACGCACATGGGTTTGATTGGGTCCACGCTCTGAGGTTCGGCAGGAACTGAAACCGAATCCTGGATTTTTAAAAGCTGATAATATATGCCACAATACAGGCTAAATAATTCAGGCTAATTTTGATAATTCTCTATATAGTTTTCCGAGGAATCATGGCACTAAAACATCTGATCCAGGTGTTATTGGAATGTACTGCAGAGCTAGCGCAGGCAGTGCTCAAGGCCCTGGCCTTAGACAGAGATGGAGGCTTAGAAAGCATCTTTGCTGTAACCCTCTTAACTGTCTGTTTGCCCATTAGCCCCCGTTGAGCCGCAGCTCTGCACAAAGTGCTGCTGAGGAGGGACACACACACACGGTGCCGGCGAGGGGGAGGAACCGGCACATCACATCTCCTTGGCTACTCTGATAGCCACAGCCAAACTGACTGACAAACTTTGGCCTCCTTACCCCCCAGCGCCAGATCAGTAACAAAAAAACAACTCATCCTCACCCAGCCACACACACACACAAAATAGTCAACGAGATAACAAAAACTGCCCAAGAAACTCACCACTAAAGAAGTTCTTGGCCCGCAGATAGGAGACACTGAGGCGCAGTATTGAGAGTTTGTCCAGACTGGAGGTGACCTCTTCGGGAAATGGCAATAGGCTGGCCAGCCGGTCCAGCTCCGAGTTCAGCCGGTCTCGGTGCCGCTTGGACGGGTTTGATTTCACACCGTCCACGGGCGGCTGTTTCACCCTGGGCACACAGACACAGGTGCGGAGGACATTGGCATTACTTCAAATAGGCACCCGCAGGACAGAATAAAGAGCACGTGCCTCTGCCGCTACGGTGATTATATCAAAAAACGGTCAGTTCTGAGTTTCTTTTCAAATAGGCTCGTGTTATTTCATAGAATGAGTTGCCGGAGTTCTCGACATAGCTAAATGAAGCTCAAAATTTAAAATAAAAATAAAAATTATTTGACGGTTTGCCAACAGCGTCCGTGCATGCTCATCCTGCTAAATTAAACAAATATGGCTTGATAACATATTATTTATTCCCAGTAAATCCCAAATTAAATGACCAAATAATCATGTTTGTTTTAATAATAAACACATCGTCAATTTGAAAAGAATCACAGTTGTAGCCTACATAACCGAGCGTGTAAAAACAGAAGTAGCCCAACCAGTGTCTGGTCATCCCAACTCCGTTCAATTAACACACTGAAAATCTGAACTGGCCTCACATCAGCAACTTCGCAAAATCGCACTTGCGAAAATGAAACGCCTTGGACGTTTTTAAACGGCATCACGAAAAGGCTAGGCACACTCATAGCGAGGAGAACTAGAATCCAAAATGATGTAGCGAGTAACGGAAACAAGACATGGAAACACAACATGTCCGCCTCCGTGCGGTGCACCTGCGGTTTCTTTCGTTTGCCGAGTTTATTTCCCGTTCCTCATGGTCGTACCGTGCGCCAAATAAACCGAGACTATCCATCTGGACAAATATTTTAACATGGTGATACTAAAAAGAAATATCAGAATTACCAGAAGCACGAATAGTTTAAACAGCAATTTAATTCTATATTGGACATTTTAACATGCTAATTGAAAAGTGTCTCAGGGGAGCGCAGTCTAATATCGGTCGTCTGGTTGATCATTATTATTATTGACTGCGGGACATCGCTAGGCTTATTTAGTAAGTAGTCTAGATTGTGATATAATGTGATCCAAAGTTTTGACCCCCACCCCCGTGTCTTCGACAACACCGAGGACCTGGGCCATGTAGATTCCACTGCTATAGGCTATAGGATCGAAGTGCATGTTTAAATAGTTTTTCAAAACAAACACATAATTTTGATGGCCATAAATTGTGTGTGCACTAGTAGGCCACGCCATGCAATAATCCGAGTCGCCTAGCCTACATTTTGCACCTGCTATCTGACAGGTGGATAACTGGGCAGAAACAAAAAGGTCCAAAACTAGTGCTGTAGAGTTGTATAGACAGGTCATAGAGATGGAGATACTCACGCTCTTTGGACTGGCTTTCTTCTTTTCCGTCCTGCATACATTTTAATTCTCTAGAGCAGCTCCGTGTTCCTGTCGCTCAATACAGTGTTGTTCGATATACACATATCTGGCAGGAGATATACAGTCTCTTCCCCATAAACAAACAAACAAAAATACGTCGACAACCTCGGTACAAATTTTAGTTTTTATGTTTTCATCGTCCAGACTGCAGAAAACACTCGTATGAAATTTTACAAGTAGCACTGAAAGGCACAGACCATCAAATCCTTTTACTTGCCCGGTTTCATCCGTCAAAACTGCGAATCCATCTTCTACAAGCGAAAATCACGGTGCCATAGCTTGGGTATCAAGAACATTTAATTGAAGTATTGATAGGTTAAGCATCCAATTAAACCGACAAAGCTGAGTGAGACGTTTCCTCTTTCACCGTTAATTTACAGAGTTGGTGCCCGCTAGTGCGTCACCCCTTCGTCGTTTAGTCAATAATGATGGCAGCCTAAACACATCGTCTGTTTGAGACGACATTGATGTATGACCCAATCCAAAACAAAGTTGTTTCAAAGTTGTAAATATAGAGAAATCTAAAGACACTTAAATTGTGTCAAGACTTAGCTTCCAATTCATCTTTGCCAAGATCCTCTTCTGTAACGAGCTCTTGCGCGCTCTCGACGTCAACACCCCCCACCCCCTCTCCACCAAGTCAGAGAAGGGCACTCACATTCTAGTGACCAGGCGACCGGCACAGATTTGCACGGGAGCGCGCAGCGAGGCGCAGGCCTGAGGTTAAGAGGCATGGAGGAAAAAAATCTCCCAGATACACGGGCGAACACGTCAGGCCCGACGCGCTCACGAGCACACTGGTTTGTCCAATCGCAGGACAGCACAGGACCGAGGCCCTGAGCCGCCTGTTCTGCTAGGACAGAACCGTTCGATTCCTACGATCAGATAAACGGTGATTGTCATACCGAACATCTGACGATCGAGATTAACATGATCTTAGTATCACGCATTAAGACAACGCAATTGTGTACTAGTGGTGTATTATTGGAGCATGGCATCTGATCTTCCATTATGTGTAAGATAATGTGTAAGATGTGTGCATTTAGAACTAAATCTATTTTGCACATGTATGGAAGTTGCTAATTCGCACATCTGATCTGAAGCAAACCTATTTTGCAAATGTCCCTTAAATGTGTTTAATGTCGTCTCTGTGCTACACCCCCTATGCTACAACTTGCCCCTCACTCCAAATCAAATTTCGCCCCAGGGAGACCAATAAAGTAACATTGACTTGACTCGATAATTCTCAACATTTGAAGAAATGCAGAAGAAATTAAATTTAGCTACTAATTACTAAATGAATGTACACACACCGACGTGTGCCCTAAGCAAGCGTTAAGTCTGTGCAAGCATTTCAGTGGCTGAGCGAGTTGGGCTCAACAAGCAAAACATTTCGTTTTTGGCCGCCATGCATTTAATTCAGAGCTGACTAAAGACGCGCGCGAGAGACTAGCAATAAATTACAACCTAGAAGAAAATTAAAATGTAAAAAAGTGCTATTAGCCTATATAATTTAACATTATATTCTATGCAGCTTATGCACATAATTCGAAACCCATTCTGGTCAAAAATGAATTTGCATCTGATCTAGCGCCCGTTTAGGCTGTACTGTTCCAGCCTCCATCGGGTTTTTCCACAATAATCATGTAATCATTCATTTGCCATATGCAACAGTAGATTTTCTACTGAATGGGTCCAGAATCTGTTGTAAAATCCCCAGCTACTGATCGACACATGGCTAACCCACCCTACACCACCGCGCGGCAACTTTACTGCGTTAAGCTATTTGTCCAGACACCCGTTTTCACAACAGCCTCTCTGTTTCATCCTGTGCCAGTTTGTGTAGACATTGTCCTCGCCAGCCATGGCAAGATGTATGTAAACTCCTGTCGTGCACCGTGGCGTCTAAACGCGGGGCGTGGAGAGTTGTGTTGTGAATGAATTTATTCTACGAAAATGCGCTGTTCGTTGCGCTAACTCTGCACTCCGTGGCGATGAGAACACACACCACGCACAGCCTCGCATTCTTCTCAATCGTGTGTGAGTGACTGAGAGAGAGAAATGGTGAGACATGCGTGGCTAGAAGCACCCTCTCGTGGCCATTAAAAACAAAGCGGGAAGGTAAAAAAAACAAAACACCTCTTGCGTCACTGAAAAGGGACTCGTTTCAAGCGCATACTTGGCCATTCTTTGATCTTTTCCGTGAAATATAATCACACAGAGTCAAATAGAGAGTCAAAATGCCTTTAATAGCACAAGAATAAAATATTAATGAGGCACAGAGAAGAAAGGCTCTTTGCAATTACAAAATAATAACGAGGAAATAAAAGGTCAAAGCTAGAATATAGAGTATACATTGTATTTTAGGACAATCTCTCAAAAATGACTTACATTACAGAATGGTACATGGTATGTGAGGGCACTTATAGGGCCAGGTAGCATACAAACAAACAAACAAACACACAAACAAACAAAAACAAACAATAAATCACATCCATACATTAAAAAACAAAATGTAAATAATACAATGATACTGCATTTACAAAAGAACCTTGCCCTCCCAGTCTTCTCTGCAGACGACTCAGGGTGACTGCAGGAATATTATGGGATGGGATGGTTGAGGTGCCGGAGGAAGGTCGGAAGAGACCCAGCTATGGGCCAGATGCACTACTGTCAGCAGCCAGTTAGGATTATGTAGGGTGGGGTGGGGGTGTCAGGAAAAACCAGACATCTGCAGTAGCAAGTGCTTCCATTGTTCCATTGTTCTAAAGCATCCAGAAAACACGTCTAATTAGTTGGCCAAGGAGCACGGAACCCAAAACGACCAGATTTATCTGGAAAGTTGGCACCAGAGTGTTGCTTGCACTCTCCATTTTGTTACGGTCTATGAGTCTGCCAAGATTCCATGCTCAAACTGCGCCTGTGTGTGTGTGTGTGTGTGTGTGTGTGTGTGTGTGAGAAACGCAATGCATTTGAAAGAAAGAAAGTAAAAGTGGCACAACTTTGCTAGGATTCTGCGAAGCCCTCTGGTTCGTCACTCATTCAGACCTGCTTCCCTTCAGGAGCTGCGTACGTACGGCTCCACCACTCTCTACCGCCCCCTTCAGGAGCTGCGTACGTACGGCTCCATCACTCTACCGCCCCCTTCAGGAGCTGCGTACGTACGGCTCCACCACTCTCTACCGCCCCCTTCAGGAGCTGCGTACGTACGGCTCCATCACTCTCTATCGCCCCCTTCAGGAGCTGCGTACGTACGGCTCCACCACTCTCTACCGCCCCCTTCAGGAGCTGCGTACGTACGGCTCCATCACTCTCTATCGCCCCCTTCAGGAGCTGCGTACGTACGGCTCCACCACTCTCTACCGCCCCCTTCAGGAGCTGCGTACGTACGGCTCCATCACTCTCTATCGCCCCCTTCAGGAGCTGCGTACGTACGGCTCCACCACTCTCTACCGCCCCCTTCAGGAGCTGCGTACGTACGGCTCCACCACTCTCTACCGCCCCCTTCAGGAGCTGCGTACGTACGGCTCCACCACTCTCTACCGCCCCCTTCAGGAGCTGCGTACGTACGGCTCCAGCACTCTCTACCGCCCCCTTCAGGAGCTGCGTACGTACGGCTCCATCCCTCCCCACTGTCCCCCTCTACAACCTTCACCACCAGTGGCTCTGCATCCCTCTCACACACCGTCACAGTAAGGGACACATTCTGCATCTGTCTTCTTCCCTGCACACACACACACACACTCACACACACACACACACACACACACACACACACACACACATCTCTGCAGGAGCACGCAATCTGTGCAACACACCCGAACCATACCAGTACAAGTCAATCCATTGATACTATTATTATAATTACATTTTAAAATATCCATATTTTCAAAGCAGCTGTGGGTTTTAAGTGGCATAATTTGTTTTGTTTAGGGGCTTCACTGTTTCCACAGGCCTCAGCAAACCTTTCCTTTCCTCTCTGTTCAATAACGCAACAGAATTAGCAAAATCTATGAATTACTGTTCAAATTGCAAACTGCAACTTGCAGACGCCTTTCCGCACTCCTAGACGTAAACTAGGGACTCTTAAGGCACTCATGTGCATCAGCAAGCCCACCAGACTGCTGCGGGCCAGAGGCTGGTCTGGATGTGTCTCACTGTAGTCATAATCTCACTTAAGGTATAAAGTCATGCCCGTCCCTGTCCGAGGGCCTTCAGAACTCCCCGCTCTGCTCCCAAAACTCAGGCAAATGATGTAAACCCACTGCGAACGATATGATACGATGCAATACGGTAGCTGCCACACTGCTATGGGTTGTGTTGAAGTCGTCACTAACACCCCTCTAAAAAGAGAGGTTCTTTGAAGTGACATCAAGCAAGATCAACGTCTCTGGCTTGGGTGCAGAAGCTGGGGGTCTATGACTAGAGGGGGCGGTCCTCTAAGGCTGGCTGGCTGTCAATCACGGGTACAAGAGCACCCCTCTCTCTCACATCTTCAGCACAATGCAGCTCTCAAACCAACGTGAGTCTGGAGCAAATCCATCAGTCAGCGCTAGAGACTGCTTTGCACCTTTCCACAGAATTCAGAGTCGGCTGTATTCCTTAATATATTGAGGTAAGGTATGCATACATTGTTTTTGCTTTATGTACATTTTGCATAAGAGAAAGCAAAGCTTATGCGTGATTAGCACGCTTCTGTTTTGTTTGTTTGTTGTTTTTTTGAATATACAAAAGCTACACTCTGGTGAAATGTGAATTTAAGGCACATGGGGTCAGCCAATCCACTCTCTCATCTATGATGAATCCCCGTCTACTCCTTGCTGACAGTCCAATCAGAACTGCCGTGCTGCCCAAGGAGCAGGAGGTCACGTCCAGAGAGGAGTGGAGACACTAAGCTTCAACAACCTACTCTACAATACAATCCTCCATCTGCTCTAAAGCAGACAAACACACATTAGGAAGACAAAAGGGAACACAAACAACAACAGAAAGCACAGAAAACAGCAGCAAAAGGGTTAAGCTAAGCTAATCATCCCAGTGCTACGGCCACACACACACACACACACACACACTGGCGTTTCCATCACAGGTGCTCTCTCTTCATTTACCGCCAGACTGTGGATAAAGAGATCGCGCACACACACTCACAAGACCGCCTGGTTGGGGATGTGTGTGTGCGTGTGTGTGCGTGTGTGTGAGGGGTAGGGATCCCTCTCCTATAAATTTTATCACCAAAACAAACGTTTCAGAGAGCGAGACAGAAAGGGAGAGAGAGAGAGACAGATAGAGAGAAAGAGCAAGAGAGAGAGATAGAGAGAGAATAAGGCAATCAGACAGACGACAGAGAAAGAGAAAAATGGCTCATTGATGTATCGAATATTTTTGATTAAATGCTTACAAAAATAAAATATAAAAAACACATTCATTGAGCAAAAACAGAACAAAAGCGCAAAGCACAAAGAATAAATGTTATTCATGAACATTTTGATTAACATACCTTGTTACATGGAGATACATTAGAACATACTGCAGGTCTACTAGCAACAGAGGGACAAACACACAGGACTACAGACAAGACGACCACGAGCAAAAGACAGGAAAGGGACAGGGTTTCAACAGAGAGGGTCTTTCTGTATGTGTGTGTGTGTGTGTGTGTGTGTGTGTCTGACAGAGTGCTGAAAAGTCTCATGTTGTAGTGAGCCGCCAACTAACCAGCTACTGTATGCTAACATGGATCACACACACACATACACACACGCACACACACACACACACACACACACACTCACACGCACACACACACACAAAATGCTGCTCCCTTGACCCTCTACTGTAAGCTGGCTAAGTGAAAGAGAACAGGCCTGTGTGCTTCCTCTGTGTGTGTGTGGTGTGCGTGTGTGCGTAGGCCACTGATGGGAGGAGCAGACAACTTTGACCCCTCCACCACATCACATCCTGGCCCAGCTCAACATTTTTATACTTGCTTACTGAGTCTCCCAGTTTCACCTAATTGGTCACAAACTAATTGGTGCTTTGTGTGTGTGTGTGTGTGTGTGTGTGTGTGTGTGTCTTCCCTACCTTCTGTACACCTACTTCATTAAAGGGATCACAGGTAACAAACTGACCTAACACAGACACACACACACACACACACACACACACACATACAGACACACACACACCTACTCAGTAATTTCCTGTGGCTGTAAAATGCAAGAAAATCAGAAAAAACAAAAACAAAATACACACATACAAAATACACACAAGGCATAAATCAAGAGTGCCAAAGATATGGATATACAAACGTATAGGACAAAAACAAAAACAAAACAAAACAAAACAAAATAAATAGAGTATTTTGCACCTTCCTGGTGTTTTTTTCCTTTCCTGTGAAGTGCAGAGAGCCAAGTTGATGAGACAAGCCTTTAGCCGCCTCCAATGGCCTCAGCTAGCCTTCTGCTTGCCTCCGCTAGCCTCTGCTGGCCTCGACTAGCCTCCCAGTCCTCCAGTGACACCTCTGCTGCAGCTTCCTTTACTTTTCCATTTGCGTTTACAAACAAAAAAATAAAAAACTAACAAACAAAAATCAAATGTCTGACTGACGTCATGCAAGGTCCTCTTTTGTACGTTTTGAGCTGCGGCTGATGCAAAGACAACAAACAAACAAACAAAACAAAGAGTCTGTAAAATCTCCACAGAAAGGGAAATAGAGGGAATCTCAGAAGGCATTGGTGACCCTGTTGTCGTTTGTTATTGTATATCTTTGTTTTAGTCATTTTGGACTCAGTATTGTTTAGAGACGAGTGCTGTTTCGTCAGACCTCACAGCGTCCGCTGTCATCTGTCTGTCTGGCCTGCTCTTCTAATAGTTACAGCAGTTGGCCTGACTGTCCTCTGTGAAGTACATGGTTTCATTGGCCATGCCAGGGAGCGGGAAGTTGTCATTGTCCTTTATCAGGGAGTTGGTGATCTGCAAAGGTGAACACAACACGACATCCTCAATCAGTGGAAATCTGCCAAAATGTAGAGAGTTTGGAATGAAACGTCTGACAGGGGAAGAACCAACTCAACTGGACTAGAGGACACAGCTATGAAACATGCAGTGATAACTACACAGTAGACTCTAAAATTCTCAGGAATAAACTACATGATAGGACCATGAAAGGCCATACCATCTGATGTGTACCATGTTGTAATGTTGTGTTTAGTCATCCAGACAATGTGTGTGTGTACGTGTGTTTGTACACGGGTGCCGTTCGGTGCCTGCTTACTTGTGACTGGCCATTGCAGTTCAGGAACTGACGTTGTGCCAAGAGGCTCTCTGCCGAGATGCCGGCCGTGAGCTGGTTGAGGGGGGGCATGGGCACGCTGGTGCTGGGGGCCGTGGCAGCGCCCAGGCTGTCGGCGGGATTGCGTTGGTAGAAGCAGGATGTCTGCTGGTGCTGCTGTGGCTGGGAGGGACTGTGGCTGTGTATTCCGTTCATCTTGCGGCCTGCCAGCGAGCCGTCCGGCCCCCGGCGGGCAAATCCTGCCCCGCTGACCAGGGCCGACTGTGCTGGGTTGACTGGGTTGGTCGGGGCAGGTGGCGAGCTGTCAAACATGCAGCTGTTTGGATTTGTCTGGGGCCTGAAGGCGGGGCCAAAGCTCTGAACACCCTGTGGGAGGAGCTGTGCGATGGTGTCTCTTTGGAAGTCAGGCGTCTGAGCGTAGCAGTTGGGCACATGTTGCTGCTTGCCATTGGTCAGGGAGGTAGGGAACTGCTGCTGGTTCTGCTGGTGGTGGTTCTGTTGGGTCGGCCAGGAGTGCAGACTCTGGCTCTGATTCTGGCTACGATGGGTGAGGAGAGAGAAGTGTCCTTGCAGACAGGCAGCCGACGGTGCCATCTGGTCCATGTGGACACTCGCTCCTAGCATGCCGTCTGATGTCATGGAGACAGAGTCAGGCAGGGAGGACGAAAGCCACGGGCCGTCCTGGCTGTTGGGCTGGTTGGGTGGCTGTTGGCCCTGGAAGGCCAGTGCTGTGGCTGGTATTGCATTGGGTGTCACCTGCCCAAGCATCTCCTGCTGCCCGGTAAGAATGCGCCTCTGGGGCACGGATGCCCGACCCTGAGCCTGAGCCTGAGCCCGACCTGACCTGAGCCTGAGCCTGAGCGAGCTGAGCCGGCCTGAGCCGCCCTGAGCCTGAGCCTGAGCCTGAGCCCGACCCTGAGCCTGAGCCTGAGCCTGAGCCTGAGCTGAGCCTGAGCCTGAGCCTGAGCTGGAGCCTGAGCCTGAGCCTGGGGCTGGGGCTGGCTGTACTGGCCGGCCAGGGCCGCAGGGTTGAACCCCTGGAGGTTTACACCATTCCCCATGCCCCCCATGTCTCCTTGCCCGTTCCTCTGTGCCATAGTGTGGGTGGGCAGAGGGGCGGCAGCGGGCACTGACTGTGCCAGGGAGATTTCGGGGCCCATGTGGGTGAGCTTCATGGTGCCTCGCGCTACTGAGGTTGGCACTGGTGCTGACACTGGTGCCCCCATGGGGTAGGGAAGGCCGTTACCCTGGAGGTTGCCCTGGAGGTTGCCCAAGAAATCCCCCTGGGGCTGCTGGCCCTCACTGAATGGCGACAGTGGAGCCTCCTGTTGGCCAAAGCCTTGTCCTGCAGCGGGCATGACGGCCGTGGGCAGCGCCAGCTCGGGCAGACATTCAGGGAGCACGTCACCGAAGCCACCCTGGCCCGGGGCGGAAACCTGCAGCCCGTTCTCCTCGAACAGGCCCTCCACGTAGGAAAAGATGTCGTTGGTGAGGATGTCGTTGAGCTCCAGGGCGCTCTCACTGGTGCTCATGTTCATGCGCTGCAGGGTTTTCTCCCACTCCTTCAGCTCCAGCTGCTCCATGTCCAGCTGCAGCTCCGGGCACAGGCTGGCATCCGCTATGATCTGCTGGAGGGCGTCTACCATGTCCTTCACGCTCGCCTCCGACTTCACCGTGCCAGCCCCGGGCACCGTGGTGCCAGCCTGGAGAGAGGGGAGTGGTGACACCGTTACACACACTCTAGGTACCACCACAGCCTGAGAAATAATCATGCTTACCAGTCTTCAACATAGGTGTTCATTTTGGTGGGTGATATTAAGAAAAAAAATTGACAACCTACTAATCTTTTTTTTTATCAATGTTATGGCATACAAACATTTTTCTATAAATGACCTCATTAGGCATGAATTCATTTCACATATGAATGTATACATAATAATCTGAATATATATAAAGTTCCATGAGCATTCTGTAGATGTTTCAAAGGGCTGCCTTGTGCTGTCACCACTGCCTGTGTTTAGCACGCCACTTTAAGGAGTAACGATTACTTCACCGTGATGTTAAATTCCACATCCGTACCTGAGGATGCTGCCAGGTTTCTCCACCGGGCACGCTCAGCAGAGCATGGCTGTCCAGGAAGGCCTTCTCCACAGGCAGGTCCACTGGCACGTCGAGAGGTCCTGGAGGGAACTGGAGGTTATTGCTCTCGGCACTGCCATACAGCCGCTGGTCCTGCTTCATCATGGAGCCCAGGAGGGAGTCGGGGTTCACGGACATCGACTCGGACAACTTGGGCATCTTCGGCGGGTTCTTGCCCTGGCTTGGGATGGCCGCAATGTCCAAGGGCTGGTTGGTCTCATACAAGACCGCCTCGCCCGTGGTGAAGTTGAAAGGAAGTTTGATCTTCCTCTGTCGCAGGTGTTCTTCGCCTTCCTCATTTCTGAGCAGGGAGAGGGGGAGAGAGAGGGGACAGAGAGGGAGAGAGAGAGAGTGAGAGATTTGGAGATTTAGAAAAAAAGAAAGAGATAGACAGACAGAATTAACATCATTTCCATTATAAGAATTAGAGTAACACCATTCACAAAAAAAGAAAAACCAAACTAATGTAAGACTGCAACTCAAAACATGTGCAGTGCATAGGAAAACCAGCACATGTTGGTGTGGTCAGTGGAGAGGTGTGGATGTTGGCGTGGTCAGTGGAGAGGTGTGGATGTTGGTGTGGCCAGTGGAGAGGTGTGGATGTTGGTGTGGTCAGTGGAGAGGTGTGGATGTTGGTGTGTTCAGTGGAGAGGTGTGGATGTTGGTGTGGTCAGTGGAGAGGTGTGGATGTTGGTGTGGTCAGTGGAGAGGTGTGGATGTTGGTGTGGTCAGTGGAGAGGTGTGGATGTTGGGTGGTCAGTGGAGAGGTGTGGATGTTGGTGTGGTCAGTGGAGAGGTGTGGATGTTGGCGTGGTCAGTGGAGAGGTGTGGATGTTGGCGTGGTCAGCACAGAGGTGTGGATGTTGGTGTGGTCAGTGGAGAGGTGTGGATGTTGGTGTGGTCAGTGGAGAGGTGTGGATGTTGGTGTGGTCAGTGGAGAGGTGTGGATGTTGGTGGTCAGTGGAGAGGTGTGGATGTTGGTGTGGTCAGTGGAGAGGTGTGGATGTTGGCGTGGTCAGTGGAGAGGTGTGGATGTTGGTGTGTTCAGTGGAGAGGTGTGGATGTTGGTGTGGTCAGTGGAGAGGTGTGGATGTTGGCGTGGTCAGCACAGAGGTGTGGATGTTGGTGTGGTCAGTGGAGAGGTTTGGATGTTGGCGTGGTCAGTGGAGAGGTGTGAATGTTGGCGTGGTCAGCACAGAGGTTTGGGTGTTGGTGTGGTCAGTGGAGAGGTGTGGATGTTGGCGTGGTCAGCACAGAGGTTTGGATGTTGGCGTGGTCAGTGGAGAGGTGTGGATGTTGGTGTGGTCAGCACAGAGGTGTGGATGTTGGTGTGGTCAGTGGAGAGGTTTGGATGTTGGCGTGGTCAGTGGAGAGGTGTGAATGTTGGCGTGGTCAGCACAGAGGTTTGGGTGTTGGTGTGGTCAGTGGAGAGGTGTGGATGTTGGCGTGGTCAGTGGAGAGGTGTGGATGTTGGTGTGTTCAGTGGAGAGGTGTGGATGTTGGTGTGGTCAGTGGAGAGGTTTGGATGTTGGCGTGGTCAGTGGAGAGGTGTGGATGTTGGCGTGGTCAGCACAGAGGTGTGGATGTTGGTGTGGTCAGTGGAGAGGTGTGGATGTTGGTGTGGTCAGTGGAGAGATGTGGGTGTTGGTGTGGTCAGTAAAGAGATGAGGTGTGGATGTTGGTGTGGTCAGCACAGAGGTGTGGATGTTGGTGTGGTCAGTGGAGAGGTTTGGATGTTGGCGTGGTCAGTGGAGAGGTGTGGATGTTGGCGTGGTCAGCACAGAGGTGTGGATGTTGGTGTGGTCAGTGGAGAGGTTTGGATGTTGGCGTGGTCAGTGGAGAGGTGTGGATGTTGGCGTGGTCAGCACAGAGGTGTGGATGTTGGTGTGGTCAGTGGAGAGGTGTGGATGTTGGTGTGGTCAGTGGAGAGATGTGGGTGTTGGTGTGGTCAGTAAAGAGATGAGGTGTGGATGTTGGTGTGGTCAGCACAGAGGTGTGGATGTTGGCGTGGTCAGTAAAGACGTGTGGATGTTGGTGTGGTCAGTGGAGAGGTGTGGATGTTGGTGTGGTCAGTAAAGACTCACGTTAAGGCCCTCTGACGAGCTACGATGAAGTCGGGCCGTCCCTGCTTGTAGACGAGTCGGGCGTTGGCCTGCACCCACACCCAGGAGCCACTTTTGGTCAGGAGTCTGAACACGGTGAAACCACTCTCTCCTGTCTTCATCACTGAACAGAGCACAAACACACACATCAGACCAAGGACAGGAGACACACACACACACATACCACAGCAGAGGATAGGAGACACATCAGGCAGAGGAAAAGAGACACACACATCACACAGATGACGAGAAACATCAGAGACACCATCACCCCACAGAGAGGTAAAGTACTGACTTACTCCTCACGTGGCTGTCCGCACAGTACATCATGTCTGCAGCATGGATGAACTGGTACCCAGAACCTCGCATACACAGCTCTATCTCTGTGTAGCCCAGGACAACCTTCCCCCTGTGCACACACACACACACACACACACACACACACACACACACAACACATCGTGTTACAGCTGAACACACAAGCCAACATGTTCACTGTTCTGTCTTCATCTGTACTGAACTGTACATCAAAAGGTTTATTATTTAGACTTTTACATTTGTATACTAAGCTTATCAGGTGTTTACTCTTCAACCATATTTACTATTTACATGTCTACTGACTGATCAGGTACTTGTGTTTGCCCTATGTGTGTGTGTGTGTGTGGTCAGACCTTGTGTCGACCCCCGTGGGTGTGAAGTCCAGCTTGTGTTTGGTCTGAAAGATGAGTGTCTTGCTGCGGATCTCGAGGATGGACGGAGGCTGGAGGGGCGTTGCTATGACGAAGAGGGCCAGCTGGGGGTGAGCCATGGTGCCGTCCTCCGCCATCTTGTTCTGCCCGTGCAGGTACTTCAGACGACCCTGGAAGTTCAGAGCCTACGGGAGGGGAGGTGTGTGTGCGTAGATGAGAACTCCTTGTCACACAGTACACACACCCTGATCCCTAATCCAACTACTGCACTGGGTCAGGGCTTCACCTAAGGGCCCTTATTTATGGAACTACTGGGCCAAGGCTACACACTTCAGCATGCTGATCTTTCAAGTGAGGCACCAAGGACCCCCCCAATAACAAACAAAACAGACAGAACGGCTAACAAGACATAACAGTTTGTCCTCCCCCTCCCCTCTCTGCCTGTCGTGTGTGTGTGAGTGTGTGTTGGTATGTGTGTGTGCTCACCAGGAAGCCGGAGGAGTTGTCCAGGAGACAGCGGAAGCGGCAGCAGAAGCTTCGCTCCAGGAAGGACGAGTTCTCTGGGGGAATGTGCATGGGGTTGTAGTTCATCAGGTTGCTGGTGATTTCACTGCTGGCTTGCATGGCTGCTCACACAGACCCGCCACACACAGACACATACAGACACCCACACACCCATGCACATCAACACACACACACACACACCCACACACGTACGGACACACACACACCCATGCACATCAACACACACATCAACACACACACACACACATACACATACACACACATACGGACACACACACACCCATGCACATCAACACACACATCAACACACACAAACACACACACGTACGGACATACACACACACGGAGAGAGAGAGGGTAACAGTTTTAGCTAGTCTGAAAACGAAACTCAGCAAATGAAAGAGAAATCCTACAGAGTGAGTCACTGTAAACATCATCAGGGCATTTCTCCTTTTCTTCTCTCCATCTCTCCATCTTTCCTTTCTTTCTTAACACCAACACTTTTGTCCGTGAGTCTAGAAAACATCAAATCCCCCCCACAGGAATGGTCTAGTCCAGCATTGTGCCACACACACACACACACACACCAATGGTCTGGTCCAGTATTGTGCCACGCATACATTCCTTCTGGCTTTGGTAATGAGGGCTGCCTGTTTCAACTGGAGTTGTATTTCTGTTTGGTGTGTGTGTGTGTCTGTGTGTGTGTGTGTGTGTGTGTGTTAGAGAGTGTGTGTGTTGCATTCCCAGACCTCGCTGGCATCACTGAGACCCTGACCTTTGTAAAGCTACACAACCAACTCCACTAAGCACCAGTAAAGTAGCACTCTGCCTTCAATGGTTTGTGTACATACACGTCTGTGTGTTTGTGTGTGTGTGTGTGTGTGTATGTATGTGTGTGTGACAGAGAGAGATAGAGAGAGAGAGAATTAGATTGTATTCCCAGACTTTGCTGGCATAAGTGAAACCCTGATCTGACCCTATGTGTGTGTGTGTGTGTGTGTGTGTGTGCGCGTGCGTGCGCATATGTGTGTGTGTACTGTCTACCTCCTGCCACAGTGCAGTCTGTGGCGTTGAGAGGAAAGTAGTATTCTCTCTGTGTGTGTGTGTGTGTGTGTGTGTGTGTGTGTGTGTGTGTGTATGTGTATGCATTTATGCATTTGTGTGATGGTGTATGTGTGTGTGTACTGACCGTCTCCTCTCTCAGTACAGACTGTGGGGTTAAGAGCAAAGTAGTGCTGTGTGTGTGTGTGTGTGTGTGTATGCATGTATGCATATGTATGATGGTGTATGTGTGTGTATGTACTGACCATCTCAAAGTAGTGCTTTATGCATGTGTGTGTGTGTGTACTGACCGTCTCCTTCCTCGGTGGAGATTGTGGGGTTGAGAGCAAAGTGGTGCTTTAGATGTGCGCGCGCGCGTGTGTGTGTGTGTGTGTGTGTGTGTACTGACCGTCTTCTCCCTCGGTGCAGTCTGTAGGGTTGAGAGCGAAGTGAAGCTGGCGTCGGAACATGGCACGGTCGTCTGTGTGAATCAGCTCAAACACACTCTGGTGGACCACATCAGACTGGAGGATAACACACACATGTGTTACTGATACACACACACACACACACACACACGTTTTTATGAACATGGTCTAAACTTCCAAAAAACATGTATTGGTTATTAGCCTCCATTTGTATCCCTGCTGGACTCTGCACTCAAACCAGCAGCCCACTTCAGTGATGAGTCCAAACACACCACACACACAGGCAAACATGTGGCTACAATGTATAAAGATACACACACAACAATACATGTAGACACACTTGAGTGCACAGGAACAGACACACACACACACACACACACACATACACAATTGACCTTCACACTTCCATGCTCCAAGGTAAACAGTCCTGTCAGAGAGGCAACAGCCTGTAATTCCTGTCTCATTTGTTTGTGTGTGTGTGTGTGTGTATGTGTGTGTATATGTGTGTGTGTGTGTGTGTGTGTATGTGTGTGTATATGTGTGTGTGTGTGTGCGTGTGTGTGTATGTGTGTGTGTGTGTGTGTGTGTTTGTGATTTCTATCCAATCCGTCTGCGCATTCCTGGCTAAGACCCAATTAGCTGGGGGGCAGGAGGGAAAGAGATCCTTACACTGTGCAGAGTTGTGTGTGTGTGTGTGTGTGTGTGTGTGTATGTGTTAGTGTGTGTGTGTGTGTGTGTATGTGTTAGTGTGTGTGTCTGTTAGTGTGTGTGTATGAGTGTGTGTGTGTGTATGTGTGTGTTAGTGTGTGTTAGTATGTGTGTGTGTGTGTGTGTGTGTGTGTTAGTGTGTGTTAGTATGTGTGTGTTTATTTGTGTGTGTGTGTGTGCGTGTGTGTGTGTGTGTGTCTGTATATGAAGAGCACATTCAGCACTGATAAAGAACAGTGTGTGTCACACTGCTGGACAAGCCATCATGATGTCAATGGTAGTCATGAGGTCCCACACACACTTGTCTTCTGGAGGTCATCATTGGAACCACCCCACAGATCTGAGTTCCGATCAGCAGGTCTTAGAACCACACACCTAATCTAGGATCAGAGCTGTGGGTCTTAGAACCCCCCTACAGATCCGGGTTCTGATCAGCGGGCCTCAGAACCCCCCTACAGATCCGGATTCCGATCAGCGGGTCTTAGAACCACTTTGGCCATGTGTGTGTGTGTGCGCACGCATGAATTTTAAGTCTTAAAATGTATGCTTCACATACTCTTTCTCTTGATGCACAGAAGTTTTAATACTCAGTGTCTGTGTGTTTGTGTGTGTGTGTGTTTATGTGTGTGTGTGTGTGTGTTTGTGTTTGTGTGTGTGTGTTTATGTGTTTGTGTGTGTGTGTTTATGTGTTTGTGTGTGTGTGTGTGTGTGTTTGTGTGTTTGTGTGTGTTTATGTGTGTGTGTGTCTGTGTGTTTGTGTGTGTGTGTTTATGTGTTTGTGTGTGTGTTTATGTGTTGTGTGTGTGTGTGTGTGTGTTTGTGTGTTTGTGTGTGTGTGTGTGTGACCCAAGCACAGTGTTGCTAAGAGTGCAGACAGTGCTGTAGGGCCTTACTTGGCTGTGGGTGGGCAGACAGAAAGAGAATGTGTGTGTGTGTGTGTGTATGTGTGTGAGTGTATGTGTGTGCGCATGAACAGAGCTCTTGTGCCAGTCGGTCATACCCACCTCATCTGCCTCATGCATGACTCACACGTGTCTGCCGTATGGTGTCTGCCGTAAGTGTGTGTGTGTGTGCCATGAGTGTGTGTGCATGCGTGTGTGTGTGTGTGTGTAAGTTTGTCAGCAGGATATCTGTGTGGTGCCTCACAAGCAAGTGTGTGATATAAGAAATTAAAGCTGCTGTCTGCTTTCCAGTAACCTATTAGAGAGCCCATGACCGCCCCGGGATACACACACACTCTCTCTCCTTCTCTCTCTCTGTCTCTCTTTCTCCCTTTCTCTCCCTCTCTCTTTTTCTCTCTCCTTCTCTCTCTCTGTCTCTCTTTCTCCCTTTCTCTCCCTCTCTCTTCTCTCTCTCTTAATCTCTCTTCTTCAGAAGCTTCTGAATTAGTGGTCTCTTCAAAGAGATGTCTCTGTGTGTCTCTGTGTGTGTGTGTGTGTGTGTGTGTGTGTGTCTGAAGCTTCAGGGAGATATGTGAGTGTGTGTGTGTCTGGAAAGTGTGGCCTATTTGGCTGTGAACTTCTGACTTTCAAACAGACTCACAGAGATATGCATGCAATGTGGAGGGGTGCCAAGGGTGGATTGATGAAGTTCTCTGCCTCTCACACACACTACATTCATACACACACACACACTCACACACACACCCCGACTGAAACATCATCATTCAATGTGTAGACAGGTTGGTACAACACAGACTCACTGAGATGCACGCACATACAGATACAAACATGTGCACACACACACTCACTCACACGTACACACACACACACCCTCTCACACATACACACAAAAACACGCACACACACACATACACTACGACACACAGACACACACACACACACACACTACCACGCGGACACACTTACACAGGTTGGTACAGCACAGACTTACTGAGATGCACGCATATGCGGATACAAACACGTGCATGCGCATGCACACACACAAACACACACTTACGCACACACACACACACACACACACACCCAAACACACACACATTCACACACAGACACACACACACACATTCACACAGGATGGTACAGCACAGGTCCACACGCATATACAGATACAAACATGCACATGCACACACACCCACACACACACACTAACACACACACGTACACTTACACACACACACACACACACACACACACACACACTCACACAGGTTGGTCCAGCACACTTCCGCTTACTGATATGCACGCACATAATGATACAAACATGCACACACACACACACACACACACACACACACACTCACTCACTGACACGTACATACACACACACACACTCAGTGTTGTACCCATGATCCTGACACACACACAAGCTGAGGAATGATCTCCATTTCCTGTTTCAATCCTTTGAATGAGAAGATTTTCAATGAATCTCTAATACACACACACACACACACACACAGCCAGAGCAGGTTGGGCCAGTTCTGTCAGAGCACAGCACTGATGTTTGATTTGCTAGTGTCTCCTGTAGCGTGTCAGTCTGTGTTGTGTGAGTGAGCGAATGTGTGTGTGTGTGTGTGTGTGTGTGTGTGTGTGTGTGTGTGTGTGTGTGTAGTGTCTTCAGCAGCATGTCAGTCTGCACTGTGTGTGACTTGTGCCTTCATAGCCACTCAGGTGTGGAGGGGTGTGAAGAGCCACAGCTATGTGCACACTATGGAGCAGTGTGTCAAACACGCTCACTGGAGCACAATACACCATCTTAGGCCTGTAAACAACCCTAATGACAAACAAGCCCCAGCAATAAACAACCTCTACAAACACCAGTGTGACCTCTAGATCAGTGTGTCAGCGTGATCTAATCAGTGTTGGTGTGATCTATAGATATATCAGTGTGTTGGTGTGATCTATATATCAGTGTGTTGGTGTGATCTATAGATATATCAGTGTGTTGGTGTAATCTATACATCAGTGTGTCGGTGTGATCTAATCAGTGTTGGTGTGATCTATAGATATAACAGTGTGTTGGTGTGATCTATAGATATATCAGTGTGTTGGTGTGATCTATACATCAGTGTGTTGGTGTGATCTATAGATATATCAGTGTGTTGGTGTGATCAATATATCAGTGTGTTGGTGTGATCTATATTTCAGTGTGTTGGTGTGATCTATATATCAGTGTGTTGGTGTGATCTATAGATATATCAGTGTGTTGGTGTGATCTATATTTCAGTGTGTTGGTGTGATCTATATATCAGTGTGTTGGTGTGATCTATATTTCAGTGTGTTGGTGTGATCTATAGATATATCAGTGTGTTGGTGTGATCTATAGATATATCAGTGTGTTGGTGTGATCTATACATCAGTGTGTTGGTGTGATCTATAGATATATCAGTGTGTTGGTGTGATCTATATATCAGTGTGTTGGTGTGATCTATAGATATATCAGTGTGTTGGTGTGATCTATATTTCAGTGTGTTGGTGTGATCTATATATCAGTGTGTTGGTGTGATCTATATTTCAGTGTGTTGGTGTGATCTATAGATATATCAGTGTGTTGGTGTGATCTATAGATATATCAGTGTGTTGGTGTGATCTATACATCAGTGTGTTGGTGTGATCTATAGATATATCAGTGTGTTGGTGTGATCTATATATCAGTGTGTTGGTGTGATCTATATATCAGTGTGTTGGTGTGATCTATATTTCAGTGTGTTGGTGTGATCTATAGATATATCAGTGTGTTGGTGTGATCTATATATCAGTGTGTTGGTGTGATCTATATATCAGTGTGTTGGTGTGATCTATAGATATATCAGTGTGTTGGTGTGATCTATACATCAGTGTGTTGGTGTGATCTATAGATATATCAGTGTGTTGGTGTGATCTATATATCAGTGTGTTGGTGTGATCTATATATCAGTGTGTTGGTGTGATCTATAGATATATCAGTGTGTTGGTGTGATCTATATTTCAGTGTGTTGGTGTGATCTATAGATATATCAGTGTGTTGGTGTGATCTATACATCAGTGTGTTGGTGTGATCTATAGATATATCAGTGTGTTGGTGTGATCTATATATCAGTGTGTTGGTGTGATCTATATATCAGTGTGTTGGTGTGATCTATAGATATATCAGTGTGTTGGTGTGATCTATACATCAGTGTGTTGGTGTGATCTATAGATATATCAGTGTGTTGGTGTGATCTTTATATCAGTGTGTTGGTGTGATCTATATTTCAGTGTGTTGGTGTGATCTATATTTCAGTGTGTTGGTGTGATCTATAGATATATCAGTGTGTTGGTGTGATCTATATATCAGTGTGTTGGTGTGATCTATATATCAGTGTGTTGGTGTTATCTATATTTCAGTGTGTTGGTGTGATCTATAGATATATCAGTGTGTTGGTGTGATCTATATATCAGTGTGTTGGTGTGATCTATATTTCAGTGTGTTGGTGTGATCTATAGATATATCAGTGTGTTGGTGTGATCTATATATCAGTGTGTTGGTGTTATCTATATTTCAGTGTGTTGGTGTGATCTATTGATATATCAGTGTGTTGGTGTGATCTATATTCAGTGGTGGAAAGTGCTAAAGTTGAAATACTTTTTGAGACTGAAAACACACACTCTTGACTGTGTGTAAGGGGTCAAACACTTTGACCATGCCTTTTTTCCCAGTCAGCCTATCATTAAAACATTTGAATCTATCTATCTATCTATCTATCTATCTATCTATCTATCTATCTATCTATCTGTCTGTCTGTCTGTCTGACTGTCTATCTGTCTGACTATCTCTCTATCTGTCTGTCTATCTGTTTGTATGTCTATCTATCTGTTCCTCTATCTATCTGTCTGGCTGTCTGTCTATGCTGTCTGTCTCTCTATCTATATGTCTGTCTATCTGCTCATCTCTTTATCTGTCTGTCTATCTGTCTGTCTGTCTATACTGTCTATCTCTCCATCTGTCTCTCTATTTGTCTATGCTGTCTGTCTCTCCATCTGTCCATGCTGTCTGTACCTCTGTCTGTGCTGTCAGTCTCTCTATCTGTCTCTTTATCTGTCTGTCTGTCTGTCTATGCTTTCTATCTCTCTCTCTCACTATCTGTCTCTCTCTCT
>PYXC01001178.1:90000-92500 GCA_015244755.2 Tenualosa ilisha | reverse complement strand
CACACACACAAACACACACTCACACACACACACAAACACACACTCACACACACACACACACACACACACACACACACACAAACACAAACACACACACACACACACACACACACACACACACAAACACACACACACACACACACACACACACACAAACACACACACACACACACACACACCAAGTTGCTGATACACAGTGGTGTTTGGGAACTGGTTATTTTGTTGCACATAATAAACATCTGCCCTAGAAGCATCTGAACAGGTTAGCACCTGTGTGTGTGTGTGTGTGTGTGTGTGTGTGTGAGTGTGTGTGGGGAGGGTGGCGGTTATGGACTAGTGGCGTTTGTGGCTGCCGTTTTGGTTGGTTAGTTAGCTGGTGGGGTGCATGGAGTTTAGGTCGTGCAGCACACACACACACACACACACAGGAGGCAGGTTGGGTCTGGGTGTGTCACACACACACACGCACCACACAAACACACACACACACACACACACACACACACACACACACACACACTCACATATGGGGCCGGCTGGGTCTGGGTGTGTCTCAGTCATTTCCTCTGCAAGCTAGCGAACAGAGGGATAAGCAGGCTAGAGGCCCTGAGCTATTTAAGGAGCGCTCTAACACTAACCTAGCCCAGAGAGCACAATACAGCACACACACACACACACACACACACACACACACACACACACACACACACACAAATGCAAAAAAACATTTCCAGCTCCAGAGTAAGACACATATTGTGTGGTGATTGAGAGGGGAAGCTTTGGCCTCCATACTGCCATCAAAGACAAACATGAGCAGCTTAGTGTGTTGCTGTGGCTGAATTGCACAGAGCACACACACACACACACACACTCATACGCACACACACACTCATACACACACATACAAACATGCACACACATACAAACATGCACACACACACACACACACACAAGGCGCAGGACGCAACAGCTGGAAAGTAAGAGAGGCACTTGGTGCTTAAGTGCCACTAAAGTACGCTGCAATGCATGATGGGACGGAAAACACCACACAGGAAGTGTGTGTCTGGCTCCTGCTGTGGAAGCTAGCTCTGTCTGTGGTTGAGTGTGTACTTGTGTGAGTGTGTTGTGTGTGTGTGTGTGTGCAAATGTGTGGCAATGTGTGTGTGTGTGTGTGCACATGTGTGTCAAAGTGTGTGTGTGTGTGAGTGTGTGTGTGTGTGTGCACGTGTGTGTAAAAGTGTGTGTGTGTGTGAGTGTGTGTGTGCGTGCACATGTGTGTGTGTGTGTGTGTGTGAGTCTGTGTGCTGTGTTTGCTGCAGTCACTGGAGCAGCGCAGTAAGTTTTATGAGGGTGTTTTTTGCATCGTTCACATCTGTGGTCCTCCCTGTTGGTCGGGAGGGTTAACCTCCACACTGACGCGAAACCCTGACACCACACTAAAGCCATGACTCACTCGCTTGGCTCCCTCCCTCTCTCTCTACCTCCCTACTCCCCTCTCTCTCTCCCTCCCTCTCTGATCCCTCCATCTTTCACAGCTCATATCTCATCCCCTTCATCTCAGTTACACTGCTCTTCTCTCTCTCTCTCTCTCTCTCTCTCTATCCCTCTCGCGCTCTCTCCCTCTTTCTCTTACTGTGCTGTTTTTCTCTCTCTCAAATGATTCTTTTCTTTTTCAGAAAGGAAGCGTCTCACCAACGCACAGACAGCGGGGTCGAGCTGGAGGAGGTACTGACCAACAAGAAACCATCGAGAATGAATGAGTGATCTGGCCTAACCATTTCAAAGAAAAAAAATGTCTATCCCCTTATGCCTCTCTCTCTCTCTCTCTCCTCTTTCTTTCTCTCTCTTGCTTTTTCTCTCTCTCTCTCTTGCTCTTTCTCTCTCTCACTCTTTCTTTCTCTCGCTTGCTCTTTCTCTCTCTCTTGCTCTTGCTCTTTCTCCCTCTTGCTCTTTCTCTTTCTCTCTCTCTCACTCTTTCTTTCTCTCTCTTGCTTTTTCTCTCTCTCTCTCTTGCTCTTTCTCTCTCTCTCTCGCTCTTTCTTTCTCTCTCTTGCTCTTTCTCTCTCTCTCTCTTGCTCTTTCTCTCTCTTGCTCTCTCTCTCTCTCTCGCTCTTTCTCTCTCTCTCTCTCTTGCTCTTGCTCTCTCTTGCTCTCTCTCGCTCTCTCTCTTGCTCTTTCTCTCTCTTGCTCTCTTTCTCTCTCTCTCTTGCTCTCTCTCTCACGTTCTGTTTTTCTGTGGTTCTAATCTGTGCAAAAATAGCATTTTATACCAACAGGCTTTTAAAAATGTTGTGCAAAATGCTGCACCGATACAAAAAGAAGTGAACACACACACACACACACACACACACACACAAGTCAGATGTGTGTCAACTGTTAGCCTGCTAAGCAATGCTAGCACAGATCAGATACATTTCCTGCTTGCTGCACTTGATTGGATTGGAAAACGGACTTTTCTCTGTCAGAGTAAGAATAATCTTACTTATCTTCTTACTGTTTT
>PYXC01001178.1:45000-50000 GCA_015244755.2 Tenualosa ilisha | reverse complement strand
ACACACACACTCCCTCTCTCTCTCGATATTCCATTTTCACTTTCTCTCGACAAGCGTGTTCATGTTACCTCCTCTCTCACTCTCTTTTGTTTGGGGATGGGGAAAACTAGGGACTGTGCTATGGAGATACCCTCTTTTCACATGCTGTGTGTGTGTGTGTGTGTGTGTATGTGTCCTGACAAACAAAGCTGCTCTATACACTCACTGAAGACTCGGCTGCACCCAGAAATAAACCCCCCGAGAGTGTCACTGCTGGAGATAAATGCAGTGGATGCAAACGCACCAATGGGCTGGCAGGATCTTGTGACTGTGGATGCAAACGCACCAATGGGCTGGCAGGATCTTGGGACAGTAGATGCAAATGCACCAATGGGCTGGCAGGATCTTGGGACAGTAGATGCAAATGCACCAATGGGCTGGCAGGATCTTGGGACAGTAGATGCAAATGCACCAATGGGCTGGTGGGATCTTGTGCTGGGGGCACTGGAAGGAGACTGTCTCGGTGTAATCACAATGTAGAAGCACACACAGTTTGGCCAAAGAGGCACATTTGGGTGCAGTAAAGATCAGTTCAGAGGCTTCCTGTGTTCATGTGGTAAACACATGTAGTTGGACAGCCTCAGTCTGAAGCCTCAGTGGGCCTCACTCAAACTGAGAGTCCTGATTCCATCACCACTCATTCTAAGTCCTGATTCCATCACCACTCATTCTGACTCCTGATTCCATCACCACTCATTCTAAGTCCTGATTCCATCACCACTCATTCTGACTCCTGATTCCGTCACCACTCATTCTGACTCCTGATTCCATCACCACACATTCTGACTCCTGATTCCATCACCACACATTCTGACTCCTGATTCCATGACCATTCATTCTGACTCAGGCTGAGGTCAGACTTTCCTTCTCCACCTGTATTCTCATCTCCTCATGATGTCATCATCTCTCATCTGATCATCTATGATCAGAAATCATTACATGAATGCATTACTGAGTTAACCTTGCTTTGGCAGAGACCAGCAATATAATATTTTTCCAATATTGTACAAACTCCGGTTGTGGCATGGCCAATATTTTTCTGTTCATATCATTATTGATAATTTCACATTTTATTTTCTTATTGGGAAATGATTCCATCACTGCATTTATTTTTCACAGCATCATCTAGAGAGTTCCGTGGAATGACTACAGCTTTATTTGATTTTCTCTCTAATTATAATTTCACCAGGATTTCCAAAAGCAGCACAGCAGATTACTGATGTCATTGCAATGGTCAATGGTAAACTTATAAAAATATTAGATCTGCAATATCAGATTTTTCGTCTGCCATGGGGAGTTATGTTTTTGTAGAATGGCTGCATGACTGGATTTTTACAGGTTCCAGAGAGATCCGGGTCAAGAAGGGCAAACGTGAGGCGTGTGAGATGGGCTGTACTGCACTGGTGTGGCATCGACTAATTCCGCTTTAATACCAGATCTATCCAGAGATGGCATGGGAAAGAATCCTGATGATGTGCCAGAGAAGCTTTCACCTGGCAGGTACACACACTCACACATCTCGCCCACGTGAGGTGCCTATGTAAACTCTCATTCATAACACTGAAGGTGTGTGTGTGTGTTTCTGTGTGTGTGTGAGCAAGGGGGTGGGGCAGGGTGGAGATGGCAGCCAACCAGTAGTTTTCCACACCAAGGAATCGTTTCCTGTTTAGATCAGTCAAACTCACTCCTGTTAACATCCCAACGGTTAGTCGCCAACCACACAGCCGCTGCTGCTATGAAGACGGATGCTTTGTTCAGCCAAGTATAACATCACTGAAACAACTCCCACAGATTAAATTGGGCAAACCACTGAGAGTGCTTCTGACATTGGACGTCTCAAGATCTTTATGACCAATAGGATGGTTAGTGCCATCTTCACACTTCACATTTAAGGGCACTAAATACATTAGTTTAGCACACTTCTGAATGACCACATACCATCCAGGGGTTGCTAGGAAACTTGCTGAGGTCACAAACCACTGAATGCCTTCCTCCCTGTAAGCAGACTGCATCCAAACACAGTGTCCATATTTCTGAGGTCAGAGGCGTCAAGACACAGTGTCCACATTGGTGAGGTCAGAGGCATCCAGACACAGCGCCCATATTGGTGAGGTCAGAGGTCATATTGGGCATGGCGGGAGGCACAATGGGAGGGAGAGCGAGAGGCTCAATGGCCGACTCGATAAATGGTTATTTTCACAACATCTTTCACATTTCTCAAGAAAGCATCATCAAACCCAACACTACTGCACTCTGTCCTTAGAGAGTTACCTGCCAAACATACAGTCAATCAAGCAGAGGCTTGGAAGGATACACAAAAGACAGGCAGACAGGCAGGCAGATAGACGGGCAGACAGGCAGGCAGACAGACAGGCAGACAGACAGATGGACAGAGAGTCAGACAGGCGGGAAAGCAGGCAGGCAGGCAGACAGACAGACAGACACTCCAAATGTATGCAGAAGAGAGATATACCCTCACCACGGGCGCCGGCGAGATGAAGACTATTCATCATAATAGCAGCCATTTTGGGTTTGGCACATGGCGGCATTCAGAGAATAAAGCACACCAAACTAACAAGAAAAAACCATTTCACAACACACACACACGTGCACAAACACACACACACACACGTGCACACTTCTCCTTTCTGATGCAAACATATTACACAAACCTACTTCCAGTAATTACAAAATATACAATGAAAAAAAAAACAAAAACAACACTTCAGACCGAGAGCGAGAGAGAGAGAGAAAGATAGAGCAAGAGAGAAGAAGAGAGAGAAAAAGAGAGATGACTATCTTCAGTCCTCTACGCCCTCATGCAGAGCAGGTCAAGAATCAGGAAGCAGCTTTTTCCTCTCTGACTAGGCCGTGTCCATGGCTCAAAAGAATGATATGACCCTCCAACCAACCAACACACACACACACACACACACACAAAGTCAGTGTGAGTGTATTCCAGTGAAATGTCTTGGAGGGCATAGAAAGAGGTTTGTTATGTGGGGAGAGCAGAGGGCTGGTGGGGAGGGGGGACTGGAGGAGGAAATGAGTGATGAATCAAAGAAGGAAGGAAAAGAAAAGAAGAAAAAAAAAGAAAAAAGACAGAAAGAAAGAAAATCTTCTCTTTGCCATCCACTGACGGTGACGGTGACGGACGAACGGAAAACTATCCTTTACGCTTCACTCTGAGCAGGGCAACACACACGCACACACACACACACACACAAACGCTACCGCACACACATAGCCAACCCCCACCCCCCAACACACACACACATACACACACACACACACACGCACACACATTCCAACAGAGACACACACAGACACGCACACACTGATACACACACACACACACACGCTACCGCACACACAGCCCAACAGAGACACACACACACAGATACACACACTCCAACATATAGGCTGACACCTGATCCTGCAGCTGCTTATCTAGCACCAATGCCTCTCTCTCGTCTTAAAGGCCTCTACAGCCCTCGCCCTCTCCAGCACAAATCAAACCTCCATCACACACACACAGCACAGACACAACAAAGGCCCTGCACACATAAACACACATAACACATATATGTATAAATATAAGCATTACATACGATGACCATATAGTACAGAACAATACAACACTATTGATATGGAATACCATATACAACATACATGATACTAAATCTAATTTCTATGCTGGAGATTATTCCGGAGCCTTCCGCTCCAATGGTAGCCAATACTTTTCCTGTGGGCTAACAAACTCTACCCACTGGGTCCAGTCCAATCAGGGGGTCAGTGGGACCCAATCTCATTCAAGCACCACACAGGCGTTATACCAGCCTCTCTTTTAAAACAAAGAACCTCCTCCAACTTCAAACGAAACCTTACAGTCTACAGGCGTCAGATGTCCAGCCTTTGTCACCATGAAACACACACACACTCACACACACACACACAGAGAAAGAGACACACACATATTAACACACACACACACACACACACAGAAAGAAACCGCCCCCTGAGAAACCGGGCATTGTTTCACTGTGTTATCATTTCCGAGAAGCCTGTGGCTGATTGCGGTTCTACCCCGGCTGTGGCCAGAGGATGCTGGGCTTGACCCGACCCAACCCAATCCAACCCAACCCAACCAGACTCGACCCAGCCAGACAGCAGCAGCAGCAGCAACTTAACCTGTTCTCAAGTATGTAAGCTGGTTTGTTGTCACCTGGGAGGGCTGATGAACATAAAGTTCTAAGTTTGCTTTCTCGAAGGGAGTGTTGCGCCCCTTACATTTACATGACACATGACACAGCTAATTTGTCACGTAACAAACTGCCTGGTTTGAACATGGAATTGTGAACTCGGTCCTCTGTGCTGCTCTAAGTTTGTGGGTCGAACATCCGAGACACGGGGGCGCGCATGGCGTCACGTTCTGCTTTTGAGCTCGGACAACTACTCGGACTCCAACTACTCCGACTCCAACTACTCCGACTCAGACTACTCGGAAACCGAGCTCCGACTGCAAATGAAAGGCTCAGTTTTGAGAGAGAGTAGAGAGAGTTGAGATTACCCAACATGTTTTACTGGTTCCTCTTGACTCACTGATTCAGTTTTGAGAGAGAGAGTAGAGAGTAGAGTGAGAGTTGAGATTACCCAACATGTGTTACTGGTTCCTCTTGATTGAGCCGCAAAGGATCTTCTGCCTTCCAGACAGCCAGTGTGTGTGTGTGTGTGTGTGTGTGTGTGTGTGTGTGTGTGTGTGTGTGTGTGTACATGCATGCATGTGAATGTGTGCATGTGTGTGCTTGTGTAAGTGTGTGTGTGTATATGTATGCATGCGTGTGTGTGCATACATGTGTGTGTGCATGTGTGTGTGCGTACTTGTACGTGTGTGCAGAAACAGTATAGACTGTTGAAATTGAACTTACAAGTCGCGTAATTTAACATACAGCATTGAACCT
>PYXC01001178.1:2500-35000 GCA_015244755.2 Tenualosa ilisha | reverse complement strand
AGAGAGGGAGATGAGACAAATGACAGCTCTGTCTCTCCCCTCCATCTCTACTGCTGGGACCAAAAAGCATTCGGGGCCTTTGCCCTTACAAATGTCTTCAATGAAAGGCTATCTCTCTGTCTCTTCTCCTTCTATCTCCTCTCTCTGATATCTGTGGCCACTGTGAAGCCATGTTCTGCAAATTACAGGTGCATTACTAAGCCACAGGAGCCACATGTCTCATATGCTAACCCTGAGATTCAGAGGCCTGCAGTGATAGTGGCTAATGCTAATGTCTCATATGGTAACCCTGCGACTCAGAGGCCTGCAACAATAGCGGAAAACGCTAAAGTCCATATGCTAACTCTAGAGGCTCTGCAGCGATAGCCGCTAATTCTAATGTCTCATATGCTAACTTTGAGACTCAGAGGCTCTGCAGCGATGCAGCTAATTCTAATGTCTCATATGCTAACTTTGAGACTCAGAGGCTCTGCAGCGATAGCCGCTAATTCTAATGTCTCATATGCTAACTCTGAGACTCAGAGGCTCTGCTAATGCTAATGTCCTGTTTGCTATGACAGCAGCTAATGCTCGCGATAACCCCAACCCCCAAAACTGTCACGCTTGCGGCCATTAAGAGTGACAGTGATGAACAGTGATGAATGTAGAGTCTTACCTGTTGGCTTCTCTGAGGGAGGAAGAGCAGAGTGAGGAAGACTACTGCACTACTAACGGCAGGATACTTGTGATCTAATGATGATCAGATGGCTGTTTATCAGAGTGTTTGTTGTTTATTTGTATGTTGTTGTTTATTATTGTGACACAGTCCAGTGTGCCTTCACAATTTCTCAGGGTGGGGCTCACTATGTCTATTATGGGATGTCTGAAAACCTTAAGAACATGCAGTCACTGTATCGCTCACAGCTAACAAATATACCTCAGTTTACGAGCGGCCCTCCAGGCATGGTGTTCTTAACGGGCAGGCACAGTCGCCGTTGCTAGGGGAACTATGTGTAAACATATGCAAAAAGGGCCCACATTAGATTAGCTTCTGCGCTATCTGACTCACTACTGGACAGAGTGAAAGGAAGCAACAAGTGGTGTCCACAGCTGTGGAGCAGGCCACCTTGCCAAAAATAGCTAGGAGAGAGACACACACACACACAGAGAAAGACAGAGAGAAGGAGAGAGAGAGTGGTAAACGGAGAGAGGATATGTGTGTGTGTGTGTGTGTGTGTGAGAGAGAGAGAGAGAAATGAGTATGTGTATGTGGAGCCTGCAATCCTGTCAGCAGCTCCAAGAAAGCCTGACTGAGCCTGGCTGGGCTGTAGTTGTGTGTGTGCGTGTGTATGAGTGAGTGTGTGTGTTCATGGGGCCTCCAGATTGCTGCTTCTAATTGCTTCTATTTCCAGAGAACAATGTGAGGAAACATGACCGGGGGCAGGCAGGCTGGCACAGTTAACACAACACCACTGCAGACGGGGAGACACCGGAGCGGAGCAGTGCAGTGTGTGTGTGTGTGTGTGTGTGTGTGTGTGTGTGTGTGAAAGAGAGAGAGTGTCTGTTTGTCTGTCTAGGTGTGTGGGTGAGTGTGTGTGTGTATGTGTCTGTTAGTGCAGTTATGTCTGTGCATATGTTTAAGTGAAGGGAGGTAAACCTTGTGTGTTTTGTGTGTGTGTGTGTGTGTGTGTGTGTGTGTGTGTGGGATCAGACTTAGGGAGGCCCGGTGCCCTGTGATAGCACTCAACCCAATGCACGCGAGGTTCCGGAGAGGAAAAAGGAAAGGTCCGGTCTATGGGCGGCCACACTCGGGTCAGGACCTCCGATATGACACCGAAAAACAGCCCACAGCACACACACTCACACACACAGCCCAAAACCCGCCGTCTCCCTTCTCCAGAACACAGCCCCCGCCATGGGCTCTCACAGCCATTAACTACACCCACACACACACACACACGCACACACACAGAGGCACACATCTCGCACACACACATACAGTACTTCCTGGCAGACAGACTAACAGTGTGAGGTTGTGTGTGTGTGTGTGTGTGTGTGTGTGTATGTGTATGTATGTACACACGCGCACACACGCACACACATGCATACACACGTACACACACTTCGTTGGAATAGGATTCCACACATACGTCACATAGTTGTCAAAACCCTTGACATGCTGTCTAAAAACAAGCCACATACTTGCGCCCTTCTCTACTATGATGTCAGGCTGAGGAGAGATAGCCAGGCCACCAGACTTTGGCACTTTCAAGAAACAAACAACCTTTTTCTTTTTTTTCTCTTTTCTCAACGTAAGATTCTTGTGAACAAGAAACACAGTAACTACCCTTTAACAAGGTCCACCCGTCCGTCCACCTGTCAGCTCTGACCCTGAGGTTCTTTTGTGTTTTGTTCCAGATGTACATAGATAAAGGGCTGTTCTTTTCTTTCTCCTATGACCCAATCAACCCCAAATCCTGCAGCAAGCCTGACGACGCTCGATTGGAACGGCTTCCATTTCATAAGATGCTGCAGCAGCTCGTTTGAAACAGGACACAGATGTTGATCAACTTCCTGTGTTGTGAGACGCTTGTGACGCCCTGGTGAAGAATAGAGGAGGCCAGGGTGTCAGACTAGGCCTCTCACCCATACGTTTACACCACACACACACACAACCACACACACAGCAGAAGAGCACTCTCAAGACTGGCCCACCTACATTTTGTAAACTTGTGTTTTTGAACTCAGACTGCACTTCACTTGGCTAGATCGCATAAGAGGACCAGAGAGAGGACTATTTCAATTCACATTCAGTTTGGTTTAGTTTGGTTTAGTTCTGCTCACTGACGAGTCTAATGCAGTCTGTAGGTGACACACACAACACATACACACTCACATACACACACACACTGCCATACGCAGTGGCCATAGGGTAGGCTAGGACACATGACACCCATACATTTACCTTTAATGCTGATAGTCACGCTATCTAATGCTTAAGTGTGACTCACAATGAAGTGAAGTATATGTTATCATGTCTGCAATGCATTCTGGGAATGCGGTGAGGTCTCCTGAGGTCTCTAGTCTTGAACTGTGATGTGGCAACCAGTCAACTGTTACCATGGAGACCCAAACTCCCATAATCCCTCACTGCTCAAGAGAAACTCCACTCATCCACAAATGTAATGAGGGATGCATGTACAATATCCAAGAGACAGAGACACGCACACACTGAAGAGTGCTCAAACAAACGCATGCCAGGCAAATACACACACAAGACAGAAGAGCTGAGCAGCTTCTCCAGAAATGTCCAGCAAAACACACCTCACACACACACACCTTAGACTTTCCATCTCTTCAGACAACCGCACACACCAAAAGCACTATCACTAGAGGTAACATCTCAGCGTTTTATCATCACCAGAAACAAAACACACACACACACACACACACACACACAGAGTGAACTATGTGTTCCTAATGGTAGACTGACCTTTGCAGAAGCTTTTGACCTTCAGGTACCCCACACTGAGGCGCAGCACAGAGAGCTTATCCAGTCGAGCCCTAACGTCCTCGGAGAAGGGCAGTAGGCTGGTCAGCTTGTCCAGCTCGCCATTCAGACGGTCTCTGTGCCGCTTGGATGGGTTCGACTTCACCCCCTCAGGAGGCGGAGGCTTGGGGCTGATGAGAGAGAGAGAGAGAGAGAGAGAGAGATGGTTGAAGTTGATTGACACACTCATTCCTCATACACTTCTGAGCTTCCAAGAACTTCTGTTTCATTGATGCTACCTGCAGCTGTGCTTGGTGTGATTACTCAAAGAGCTGAAGCCAGATTAGTCTCTTTAGTTTGGATTGGGACTGGGATTGGGGTAATCTGTGTGCTGGGAATAGGACATTAAAGCAGCACTGCGCTTTGCTGTAGACCTTCATTTCATAAGTGCACAAGCAAAATGCTGTCATTCATTTGTTCTGATAATCACTAACATTGATATCGTGGTACTATTCTAGCATTTGAAGTGTTGTTCTGATAATCACTAACATTGATATCGTGGTACTATTCTAGCATTTGAAGTGTTGTTCTGATAATCACTAACATTGATATCGTGGTACTATTTTAGCATTTGAAGTGTTGTTCTGATAATCATGTACGATGATAACGTGGTACTATTTTAGCATTTGAAGTGTTGTTCTGATAATCATGTACGATGATAACGTGGTACTATTTTAGCATTTGAAAGTTCTGCAATAAAATCTATTGACGGTATATGGTACATGCAATACCCTCTTTATGGCATGATTGTGTAGGTCAAGAGCATTCAACTTTTTCTGTGACAAGAATCTAAATGTTCAGCACAGCCTCCAGTGCCCTACACAACTCTGATGTACTGATGTCTCCTGGGTAATGCAGGCAAGTCATGTGAAAACATTTGTGCGCTGTGACCTCATTTCCTCTCAGTGAGTTCCAGATCACAGGGAAATCAATTAGAGGTCTGGAAGCACTGAGATGTAATATTTGGATCTCATACAGCGCTTGGAAACACCCCTCAATGACCACTTCATTTCCCTTCCGCGCATGTGACAGGACATTCCCTCAATATCAATCTGAATATAAACAGTCTCTCTGTGTTCATTTCTGAAATGATGTGTGTTTGTATGTGTGTGTGTGTGAGAGAGAGAGTGATAAAGAGTGTGTGTGTATGTGTGTGTGTGTGTGTGTGTGTGTGCCCACGTGTGTAAGTATATGTAATGTGCCTCGTCTATGAGAAGGCTTCAGGTTCCTTCCAAAGGTGTGTGTGTGTATGTGTGTGTGTGTGGTGTGTGTGTGTGTGTGTGTGTGTGTGTGGACACAGAGTATGCAACTGAGCACACTAACATAACTGCTGTCTAGACTCCTAGTGATGAATTAGTAATTAGAGCGAGGGACCCACTCTCTGCATAACACAGATTAAAGGCAGACTAGTCTAGTCCCTGGCCTAGTGACGTGGGGAAGCAGCCTTTGCACTACTGCCAATATTGCCTTAGTGTTGCCAATACATTACCTTCAGAGGCTTATGGCTCTTAATTGTCAACCAAGTATTGTCTTAACGTTGATTTGGGTTGAGGATATAGTAGACTGTGTTGCCTTAATGTCACTGGTTTCACCTTGTTTGAGTGTTGCCTTAATGTTGTTTTAGTGTTGCCTAAACATTGCCCTCATGTTGCCTTATCACTCAGTCAGTCTGCTAACTCCCTGAGCTTCCAGGAAGCATTGGGAGTTTCCAATGTACTCTCCCCTGTGTCCTTGGAGTGTGTGTGTGTGTGTGTGTGTGAAATGCCCTTCATATATCTGACATGCTTCTCCTCATCAACAGGTACAAAAACTAACAAGTGAACTTGAGTTGAGAACTCCTGTCATTTCCTCAGAAGTTTGGGGGGATTTTTCTGGAAGATCTCGGGGAAACGTTTTAAGAGTAACAGACACACAAGGCACTCACTAAAGACTCGTCTAACTGGGAGTGTGTATGTGTGTGTGTGTGTGTGGTGTGAAATGATAGACCCTGTGATGCACTCACTAAAAACTTGTCTTACTGGGAGTGTGTGTGTGTGTGTGTGTGGTGTGAAATGAAAGAGCCAAGAAGGCACTCACAAAGACTCGTCCTACTAGGAGAAACCAGACCCAGGCAAGCGTTCCCAAGTGATACTTTCTCAGAAATCAAAAAGTGAAACTGACCACACTGGGAAAAGCCCCAGGGACAACAGGCTGCTTTCAGCCCGTTTGGACCCTCTTGGGTTTGGTCTGTGCCTGCAGGGTGACTCGTCATCAGGGCCAGAGAGAGGCTCTTCTGCTTGCTCAGTGTGGAAACCACGGAGCGGGGAGAATTCCTTTCCTATGAACGGATCAACAGCGGCTGTGTTATGGGCCAACTACGGCCCAGATCTCAAGTCTGGTTCAGCCTGTTTCAACCAGTATTAGCTAGTACCCCAGGACCCGATGAAGGCCATTGTGATTAATGGCCAGGCTCGTATATCCACGTGAGATGTATGACTGTCTGTCCAGATGTGGTGTGTCAATGCAAGAGATGGGACAGCTACAGAGTACTTCATTCATTCACAATTCAGATTTAACACACAACTACACTATAAAGTCCCTCAAAATCCAACTTTAACACACAACTACACTATAGTCCCTCACTATCCAGCTTTAACACACAACTACAGAGTTCTGCACTTTCCCGTTTTAACACACAACTACAGAGTCCTTCACTATCCAGCTATTTAACACACAACTACAGAGTCTCTATCCAACTTTAACACAGCTACAAATTCCTTCACTTTCCAGTTTTAACACACAGCTACAGAGTTCCTCACTATCCAGTTTTAACACACAACAACAGAGTTCCTCACTATTCAGTTTTAACACACAACTACAGAGTCCTTCACTTTCCAGCTTCAACACGAAGCCACTTTACAGATTTATGCATTTCCTCTTACAGCACTGCACATCTAAATGTTGTGTAAGAGTGTATGTCTGTATGTGTGTGTGTGTGTGTGTGTTTGTGTGTGTTCCTAGGCAATGACCTTGATGTTTTCTACACCTTATGCTTCTGCTAAGCTCCTGGAACATAAACATTTAAAGACCTGCACAAAATGGAAGTGCTCAAGTCAAACGAGCTGACTGCTCAAGCCTAATGCATGTACGCACTTTTGACTGAACTAACTTTAGAGAGATAAAAGTCAAATTTTAAAGCCAACTCTATTTCAAAAGCCCCACTGCCTGACGCTTTAAATTAAACTTCTGATGAAAACCCATGACAAAACTGCCTTTTAATAAACAAGATTGCCACCTTTCAAGACTTTCTGTATGCTCTTTTTAAGGAGGCTTTGGTGACGTTCAAGTCCATGGGAGGGAAACTGGCCTCTTCTGCTTTGCAGACTTAAAACTGACCCCTCCCCCACTCAGCTGTGACTGAACAGTCTCTATTTTTACAGTGAGGGGCCAGACCTATAGCTAGGACTAGTCTCAAATCTACTCTAAACAAAAGAAAATAAGTAAATACAATAATAGAGGTGCTACTAACAAATCAATTTGATCTATTTGTGTAACATAGCAACATTTGTATAACACCAAAGATTGGCAGAAGTTGCTATGAGGTTTGATGCTATTCGGTCACTTGTGTTAACGTGTTAAATTGAGGCAATAATCTTCGCTTCTGCGTCGCACCACACAGTGCAAGCAAACAAAACCTACTAATAAGGAACTACTGAGTAATTGTTGTTATTCACATTCTAAACGAATTACACCAAGGCTTCCAAACACTCCCATTAGTTGTGATTTAGAGCAAAACCAATGGCTTATTCTGCAGTCAAGATTCCCCAAGAGGGAGCGAGAGAGCGGGACCACCCAACACCGCCCCGGCATTTCAGCTTTTGGTTGGTTAGTGCCAGTGGATTAGTTCATCAGATCCATTGCTGTCTGGAGAGGGACTCTGCGTGGAGAATGGAGGTGGTGATGGGGGCTGGGGGCTCGGGGAACTTGCTTACATCTGACCTAAAGAATTGTTTTCCTGCAGCAGGCTCCAACATGCTGAGGGATATCTCATCCCCAACGTTCACAACTTTACCCTAACATGCCTGTTTTGCAGCCTCTGCCAGATACACTTTCAGCAGTGTCAATCTGCAATCACTAACAGGAGACCAGCTTTCTGAAGCACTAATAGTAGACCAGGTTTTTAAAGCGCCAAGATTAGACCAGGTTTCTAACAGCACTAATAGTAGACAAGGTTACTAAAGCGCCAAGATTAGACCAGGTTTCTAACAGCACTAATAGTAGACAAGGTTACTAAAGCGCCAAGATTAGACCAGGTTTTTAAATCGCTAAGAGCAGAGCAGAATTCTTAAAGCACTACGAGTAGACCAGGTTTCTTAAAGCGCTGAGTAGACCAGGTTTCTTACAGCACTAAGAGTAGACCAGGTTTCTTACAGCACTAAGAGCAGACCAGCTTTCTCAAAGCGCTGAGTAGACCAGGTTTCTTACACCACTATGCGTAGACAGTTCTACAGCACTAAGAGCAGACCAGCTTTCTTAAGCTGAGTAGACCAGGTTTCTTACACCACTATGCGTAGACCAGGTTTCTTACACCACTAAGAGTAGACCTGGTTTTAAATTAAAAAAAAAAAAAATAGACACAAACCATACACTCCAAAAATATGAATTGCGACAGATAAAAAGTCAAGTACCGACTTTTGATAGCCTCAAGCCAACACCATACCTGTCTGTATATTATTATGATATATGTGTAAGGTTTGGTTCACGATAGACTACTCTTGAACAACTAAAGGCTACTTCAAAGGCTCTTGCATGTGATTTAAACCTTCAACCAGTGCAAGTCCAGCTATTGCCTGAGCTGTCCTCCCACATACAGCACTTTGGCTCCTTTGAGATATTCATCTACAGGGAGGTCTGTCTCCCTTGATAACCTCTTCTGGAACTCTCCAACATATGTTTCTGATCAACGAGGAGAGAACGCGCGCACGTGCGCGCGCACACACACACACACACACACATAATAAAAGCCAAATCGGCTCCATCTGGTGAGCCCTTTTGTCACCATCGATCCTGAGTCTATCACCAAATCCAGTGCATACATCATGTGTTTGTACAGCTATTCACTGTTCCCAGCATCCCAAACCATGTCAATACAAAGGCCTTTGGAAATGTTAGTAGCCTAAACACTTTTTTTTACTGCGTAGGCCCATGAGATGCACAAGATGCTCTAGAAATTTGACACTGCTAATTGTGCGTTAGATTTTTTTCTTTTTTTGTTAAAAGTGCACACAAAACACTCCTCCCCCTTCTCTGGTTGGGGTATCAAAGTCATTTTAATCCACTAGTTTAGCTGCCAACAATAACCCTCTTGCTGGCTGGCAGGGGTAAGCACTTTGCTAATGAGCTTTTGTCAGTTTTGTAAGTGCAGTCACATCACGTCACTGCCAAGAGTCTGCTGCTGCGCTGGCCCAGTCCAAATGAGGAGGGGGCTGAGGGGCAGGAACTGGGATGGGGGGGTTTCTGGATTGAGCCTGCACTTTGCCTGTCACAAGGGAGCTTTTTACAGTTCACCAGGTCCACTGCTGACTACTAAAGACACCCAGTAGCTCCTTTACCAAAGGAGAGAGGGATGAAGAGAGAGAGAGAGAGGGGGAGAACAATAGAAATAATGGTGATTATATCATAAGTGATCATTAGCCTGCTCTATCCAGGAGTCCCGTACCCAGCAGAGCCCAACTCTGTGCTGAGGATCTGAGTGCTTGGAGTCATGGTGTATGCAGCTAACATAGCTAATACTGCTAGCACTGCTATTAGCCTACCTCTGAATACAAACTGTGTGCATGCAGTAAACAGTCAACATAGCTAATATGGTTAGCACCGCTATTATCTCTGAACACAAGGATTTGTGATAAATGAGTATAGTAACATGGCCAATATTGCTAGTACTGCTAGAAGGCTACCTCTGAACTCAAAGATTTCTGTTAACTGAGCAAAGAGCTGATACTGTTAATGCCTGTGAACACAAGGATTTGCATTAACTGAGCAAAGAGCTGATACTGTTAATGCCTCTGAACTTAAGGATTTGTTAGCAGGGAGCACGGAGGTCATTAAAAATGATGCAGCTAACGACGCTAACGCTAACGAGGCTAACGCTAACGACGCTAATGCTACATGGTCACCCAGGGGGATGGGTTTCAGGATCGCTAGGCAACAATGGAAACTGCGCATCACTAATCAGAGGTGGTTTTCCAGTGAGTCATGAGAGAAAGAGCAGTTTGTTTACCTGAGTGAAATACTATTCATATGAATGTATTATAGGCCTATTTCGGTCTGGACTAGTGGATAATTAATTAGTAATAGGCTACCAAAAGTCCTTTTGTCATCAAGATATGTATATTTTACTTAGTTCATACTTCAGACCCCTCCCAGAAAATACATACACACACACACACACAGAGAGAGAGAGAGAGATCAATGAGGCATGTTGTTACACAAAGAGAGAGAGAGAGAAAGACTATGTATCTATGGAGCATAGTGTCACAGAGAGAGAGAGAGAGACTATGTATCTATGGGGCATACTGTCACACACACACAGAGAGAGAGGGGGACACTATGTATCTATGGGACATATTGTCACACACAGAGGGCCTCTACAAAAGGCCTTAACCTTGTTTTACACTACATGCAGATCTCTGTGATTATGTGCAGAAACCTCTATGTTGTGTGTGTGTGTGTGTGTTCACTTGGGGTGTGGGTGTACCTAGAAGGGTTTGTGTGGAAGAGGTGGTGTGTTTGTGTGTGTGTGTGTGTCTGTATGTGTGTGTGTGTGACATGAGAAAAGAATAAGGACCCTCACACCTACCACCCCACCCCACCCCACCACAAGGACCATCTTTTTTTGGAGCCTAATTCTAAAGCATTCCATGAGCTCTGCGCTGTCTGGACTGGGCTCCGGTTACATGCGCTCTCAAAGCTCTCTTTGTGTTCCGACCAGGCAGACATTTTCACCCAGGGAGTGATCGCAGCCGCTGGAGCAAGTTGAGCTGTCTATCTCTCGGCACACCACACTCCCCAGCTCCAAAATGAGGGCAGGCATTGTAAAAAATTTGCCCTTAACTTCACAGGTGACAGCATTATGTTGCATACACACACGCGCGCGCGCACACACACACACACACACAGGGCAAACTCTGATTGAGCTGTTAAGAGGTACAGGCTGACTGCTATAATTCAAACCCTGCCCTGCCCTGGATGGCGAGCATAGCAGAGATAGGCTACTGACTACTAGGCCATATATAAATAAAATGAGATTTAATGTGCACACACCTCCTCGGTCTATCAACATATGAGGAATATGGGGGATAAATCAATCTAACACACAGTGCCCTTCACTGCTTTATAATTAGGCTATCACTTGTGGAGAGGTTGGATGCATGGAAGAGCAAGAGAAAACGCACTGTATTGCAACAGTACCTGACAGCCAGAATGCATAAGCATTTAGCCAGTGATCAATTTTACGTGCTTTGTGTCCGAGTTTTTATTCTTCCTTATCCAACATGTCTAACATTAGTTATAATCGTCGAGGAACGCAAAGACCACCATAGGAGTAACCGAGAGCTAAGCCTACTCTATGTCTGATCAGACTTCTCACACTTTTGGTCATTTCACGGACATTCCAAAAAGTACAGCTGCAAACTCCCAAGAACGCCTATCCGTCGAAAGTTTGCCGCGGACGGTGAATTAACAAGCTACAGCAACTAAGACGAGGGGCGCTGCATTCTGCCAACGACCACAGTTGCGTAACAGTTTGCGTGACTTTAAAATATGTTAATTTGAGGGGAAAAGAACGAAAGACAAAAAATTGTGTTCTCATAATGAGAAAAAACCGTATATCAGATTACAATAACATACTTCGGGCCAGCTCCCCCCGGCTCGCCCCTCCCTCCTGTAAGCATCGCGTGAGAGCACCGCCAACTCTCAGCTCGATGATGATTAATGCAAGAGTACTATTTCCATGCCAGACCAAAACTACACCACGACCGAGTCTTAAGGTAACTCCACAAACTTAAGGCGAGTTCCAACTACAGCTGTTACATTCCCCATAACTTTACAAACACTCCCGATAGCTCAAGACAACTATAGAAAACAACTTTTTTTAATATTAACACAGCATGCCCACTTTTCAGACGCCGTGTTTCCCCCGACAAAAATCGGGGAGGTCAGTACTGTACGCGTCGGCTTCGGCGAGGTACACGGAGACAAATTCTGTCATTTCTCCAAGGAATCGTATGCCCTTTTAATTACCATTTATTACATGTGTTTTGTCATTACGTGTTTACAGAACACATATAGCGTGGATAATGGACACTACCTTATATTTGTAAAGCATTGTGATTAGGTTGTGTAAGATTGAATTAGGTGAAGGGCTCTTTCGAAAGGTTTCCATAGGAAGGTTTCCATAGAACGCATGGTCATTCATAAGCATTTTCGATCATAAAAGTTAAGTTGGTTGTTTTTAAACACCTGTTGGTTTCCATGTCTGCACCAATCAATGTAGGAAATGACCTTAAGCGGGCAACCACTAGTGACTCTAGTTTTAAGACAAAATGCCACATGTGAACGCGCCGACATTACAGGGCAGCGAGGTAGTATTCTTTATGACAGTTTGCGTTTATTCTACCCGTTATTATTAGTTAATGCAGCCTGCCTCTAATCCATGAGCTTTTGATGTTTACTGTTTAAATAACATGTTTTATAGCCATGTGGTCTTTTTAAACTAGTTTTCTTTTTGAACCAAAAAAAGACACGACACTTACATTTTCTGGACAGGCTTTTTGCGCTTTTTGGCCGCATATATCCCGGCATTTCCCAACATGGTGTTAGGTTAAAGTCCAGAAAATTGTATCTTTTAAGATCCACTCAGCTCCACTTCGGAGAAAGACACCAAATTTGTTTGTTAAAATTCCCAAAGGGCGTAATTCCGTCAAAGCGCCACCATTCAATCTTCCAAATGCGCGGGTTCACTTATCAGACCGAAATAGAATAGCCAATGTCCAAATATGTTGAAATGATTTTAAAGTTGTCGTATTCATCGGCGCACTGTAATGGCGTGATCAGAGCAAATTTTCCTCCTTCCTTTCTACATTTTTTTTCTAGCTGTCACTCTCTACTGCCTCCAAACAAACTCTTCCTGAGTGCTCGGGGACTGTTTTCGCTGCGCGTAAACCAATCCTGCGCTCTGTTACATTGCGCAGCGCGAAACAGGTAAGGTTGGCTCTTTGTGATTGGTGCTAAGAGTTTTCAGGAAATAATATCATAAAAAGAATTTTAAGGTGGCCCGACTGTGCTGTTCTAGTCGGCTCTGCACGGAACTTGGTTGGAGCAGCAACCCCCTCGGTCGGTTGCAGGCGTCAACTGTAAGACAAAACATAATGTTGAAAAGGACGTTTTTGGCCATTGATTTATAAATAAAATAACAACTACAAAGTAAGTATATAGGCCTAATAATTTAATGCACCTTATCCTTCCCCTTCCTACCCACCCCCAACTCCACTTTATGCACAAATAGGCTGAAAAACAGACACAATTTTATTTTTTTACATCAATTTACTCAATAATCATATGCATGTGACAATAACAATTACTTGTGTCCTTGTATCCTTGTACAATGGAAGACTCAATGTCATTTGAGGGTTACTTATTTCTGTAAAATATAATTTTACATTTCTGTAAAATATCATGTTCTTTTTTCATGTTCTTATTTGAGTTTGGCTGTTGTAGTAGTACATAGTTTCTTTCCTGTGAGAGAGAGACCCGTTTTAGGTCATTTTCAGATCCATCTCTGAAAAGGGTGTCGGTGGACTTGCTGTATGTAAACCATGAAACCACCAGGCAGTGGACTTTAGTCTCGCCTCCCTCACAGAACCTGAGCTATTCGGTCCGTGTGTTGATCACTGTTTGCGCTGATAGCGAAATAACACCTGCAATTGTTCAGTGAAAACAAACAAAACAATCTCTATGTGGGGCTCTATCACACTCGCACACTCACACACACATGCACACAACCCTCAAATGTGCACACACACACATACACACACACACACACACACACACACACACACACACACACACAAAGCAAATGAGCTCAAGACTTGCACCCTATTGGTTGTTTTACGTGTGTTTTAGTATTTCTCTCCAGCTCACGTCCAGCCTTGGTGTTTTGGCCAGACATGCAGACGTGCTCGCCTTGGCGTAAGCAGTCACCTGCTTTTCAGGTGTGTCTGCCTCTCTCACCTGAGATGTCTTCACCCGACCCTTTGTTTATATAATCAACATTTCTGAACAGCGTCAAAAAAACAACAAAAAAACAACGTTTGTGCCAAACAGCAAACAGCCACCATGAGACTGCAGCTGCAAACATGCAGTCAGACGACTTGGTGACTAGAACAACCACACAAAATAGTTCTGAAGAGAACGAGGAGGAGGCCTGCATATAGCAGGCAAAACGAAAGGAAGTGAACCTGTGGAGAACAGGGGTCAAAGTGAACTCTCTGCCATCTATCTCTCTACCACTTATCTACCAGCCACTCACAGATAAATAAGTGAAACTCACTGGCAATTTAATAGTAAATCAGCATTTTCTATCGGAAATTTTCCGACCATCTTCAAAATTGAGCAGCATTTGGCTGGTAGCTGGTGCTAATTTGGAGCTCTGTCTGGGAACTCTAAGAGCGTGTCTGAGTGTATGGCTTCACTGGAGCTCTTTTCATATTTCCATCTGGGCTGAGATTAGAGCTGATTTGGTGTCGCTGTGTCGTCAAAGCCGCCTGCCGGGAAAGAGACGCACAATATGCTGTTGAGGAAATGGCGCTCACACACGCACACACACACACGCACATACACACACACACACACAGGCCAAGCTGTCTGTGTTGTTTGAGTTGTGTATGTATGTGTGTGTGTGTGTGTGTGCGTGTTGGGAAAGACCCAGAGGTGCCTGGCAGCCATGCTGCTGTCAGGTTTTCAAACTCTCCTCTCCCCTCCCCTCCCCTCCCCTCCCTTCCTCTCCTCTCCTCTCCCCTTCCCTCCTCCCCTCCCCTCCTCTCCCCTCCCCTCCCCTCCTCTCCTCTCCTCTCCTCTCGTCCCTCTGCCCCCCCCAAGAAGAAAGAAAAGAAAAGCTCATCTGAAGACTGGGCTTATCATGTCAAAAAGCTTCACCTTAATTTCAGACATCAGCTCCACTGCTCCTGTATTCAGCTGAACCACAAAGTACAGTGTGCAGTGGCAGCTCTACTAGTGCTCGTTTTCAGTGGCAGGCTCTACTAGTGCTCGTTTTCAGTGGCAGGCTCTACTAGTGATCGTGTGCAGTGGCAGCTCTACTAGTGATCATTTTCAGTGGCAGGCTCTACTAGTGATCGTTTTCAGTGGCAGGCTCTACTAGTGCTCGTTTTCAGTGGCAGGCTCTACTAGTGCTCGTGTGCAGTGGCAGGCTCTACTAGTGATCGTGTGCAGTGGCAGGCTCTACTAGTGCTCGTTTTCAGTGGCAGGCTCTACTAGTGCTCGTTTTCAGTGGCAGGCTCTTAGGACATACTAGTGATCGTTTTCAGTGACAGGCTCTTAGGACATACTAGTGATCATTTTCAGTAGCAGGCTCTTAGGACATACTAGTGATCATTTTCAGTGGCAGGCTCTTAGGACATACTAGTGATCGTTTTCAGTAGCAGGCTCTTAGGACATACTAGTGATCGTTTTCAGTGACAGGCTCTTAGGACATACTAGTGATCGTTTTCTTGCATAAACCCCATCGCTCATTCCTACCTCTTGTGGGTTGCAGCTGGAATCTAGCTTCTTTTATATGCTTGTACACACTTAGTCACTTTCAACTAAACTCATCGCACACACACACACACACATACACACACACACTCGCACATACACACACACATATTTTTGTACAGAAGCTGCAATAAACGGCATTTGTTGCATGCTAAAAGTCCTATGACCTGTTGAAACATTGATATCCACCCATAAAAGAGGGCTCCTTTATGGTTTACATTCACCTTTATCCAAACTGTGTCACGTTCCAGAGAGACAGTAAAATGTTTACAATCTGTTTCTGCAGATCTGCCTTTGTTCTCCCTCCTCCCCACCTCCGCATGAGTGTCAGAACACATACCTTAACCTAAGGGTGAGGTTAGCCTAGTGCTTGAACACACACACACACACACACACACACACACAAGCATGTGCATATACACACTTATATACCACACACACACACACACACACACACACACACACAAGTGTCTGCATATACACACTTATATACCATACACACACACACACAAGCGTGTGCATATACACACTTATATACCACACACACACATACACACAAGCGTGTGCATATACACACTTATATACCACACACACACACACACACACACAAGCGTGTGCATATACACACTTATATACCATACACACACACGCACACTCATGCATAAAACCACAGCATACCTGCCTGCACATACACACCTTTCACAGACATGCGCACACACACATGACCACACAAACAAAAAAAACACAGTACAAACATACCCGTATGCACATAAATACTACACACACACACCCATGCACACACACACACACAAAACCACAGCATAGACATACCTGCATACACAAATACACCGCACCACCCACACACACACACACACACTCAAAAGGGCTGATGACTACACCACTATGTAAGAGTGTGTGTTGTATGCTGGCAGCTTGTTCTCACCTCTGCGGTCCTGCAGGAAGGAGTCCAAACCTGAGACCTTGTGTGTGTGTGTGTGTGTGTGTGTGTGTGGTGTGTGTGTGTGTGTGTGTGTGTGTGTGCGTGTGTTGTTGACACTCCAATCCCCATTCTGTCCCAACAGCAGACCATCTGGAAAAACACACACAACCTCTGGTCTTGTCACAAAAGCTCTGCTCCTTATACAGAACCAGGGTAAACACACGGATACAGATACAGAGACACGTGTGTGTTTAGCGTGTGTAGGCCTCAGTGCCACTTCACTTTTCCACTGTGTGTGTGTGTGTGTGTGTGTGTGTGTGTGTGTGTGTGTGTGTGTGGAGAGAGAAGGCGTAGCACCATATCTCAGGCCAACCCATTAGCACTGAGACACAGCATACACACACTGACAAAGACAGAGCTAGGAGGGGATTTAACGCATGCCTTTGAGATATTATGTTTGTGTTAAATGTGTGTGTGTGTGTGTGATAACTCATGCCTTTGAAATCTTTGTGTGGGACAAACTGATCACTTGTCAGGGGTGTTTAGTCAAAAAGTCCCAAGGAAAACATCAGTGCAGTTATTGTTAGACTTGAGAGGAGTGTGAGTCCAAATTAAGAGAGCTAAATATTATGTTTGTGTTAACTCTCTCTCTTTCTCTCTCTCTCTCTCTCTGTGTGTGTGTGTGTGTGTGTGTGTGTGTGTGCATGTCTTAGTATGAGTGTGTGTTTTTATTTTATGCATGTTTGTGTGTCTAGTTGTTTGTGTCTATTCATCTATGTGTTTGTGTACATGCCCTAGTATGTGTGTGAGTGTGTGTGTGTGTGTGTGTGTGCAAGTGAGCGAGAGAGAGGAGTGGGTCACTCAACATTTATATCCTGTATGATAAATATAATTGGGGAATTTCAGCACATTTCCAGTAAAACCTCATCATGCCTATGACTCAGCAGACTAGTCCCCGACACACACACACACACACACACACACACACACCTCCTGCCCCTCTCCTCCCCTCTTCCCTTTGATGTGAAAGCAGAGCAGAGTGTGTTGCCTTGTCCTCACACACACATGTACACACACACACACACACACACAAGTGTTTTTAAGTACCATTTGATTCTGTTTTATAACTTACCTCCCTAAGTCTCACTAATTGCCCTTGATTAGTGAGCTGCTGTGACCCATTCTGATTGATTCACCGAGAGAAAGGCCGGTTACACACGCACGCGCACACACACACACACACACACACACGCACACTTAGATGTGCACACACACATAGAAACACACACTCACACATGCAAACACACACTCAGACGCGCATACACATGCACACACACACACTCACACACACACACACACACACACCCAGATGTGCACACACACATAGACACACAGACTCACACATGCAAACACACACATACACACTCACACACACACACACGCACAATCAAACGTGCACACACACATAGACACACACACTCACACATGTAAACACACACACACTCACACACACACATCCTGCCCCTCTCCTCTCCTCCTGACTGGTGGCCCTGCAGTGAGGAGGTGATGAATCTGAGGAGATAACAGCTCTGACAGCAGATGACTCCTTTCTTGCTCTAATTGTGGCCTCATTGGAAGCCCAGCGCTGCCTGCTGCCTGCTGCCTGCTGCCTGCTGCAGACGCAAGATTTCGCCCTTTAACCAGCCACTCATCTGGTAATGCCTGCAAACAAAGGTGCTCCTGTCAGACAAACAGAGCAAGGCAGTCTCACAGGCAGTGGATGGAAAGAAAGGCTTTGGTGTCTCGAAAAAACACATTTCCTGGTTCCCATGTTGCCATGGAAGCCAGTTTGTTTAATTCCAAACAAAAGTGCTCCATCTCCTGATGTTATTTATTATTCGTCCCCCCAGGCTCCATTAAACAGGCTTACTGTTAAGGAAGAGGGAGAAATAACCTGGTAAAGTAATGACTACTATAAACTGGGGGAATCTGGCGCCAAGTGGAGTTGGCAGCTTCTCTGCTGGATACACACGGCTGAAGCCAGTCCTTCTCTCCCCTGGGTGGGGGAGATGTGTGTTTCTGCGTCTCTCTGTACGCCTTTCTGCGCGTGTGTGTGTGTGTGTTGTGTGTGGGGGGGTGCAGAGGTATGTTTTCCTATCTTTACCACAGTGTGCAGGTGTGTGTGTGTGTTTGGGAGGTTTGTGGATAAAGGTGGTGTGGTGTGAGTGTGTGTGTGTGTGTGTGTGTGTGTATGTGTGAGAGAGTGTTTGTGTGTGTTTGTGTGAGTGTGTGTGTGTGTGTGTGTGTATGTGTGTATGTGTGTGAGAGTGTTTGTGTGTGTGAGTGTGGGAGTGTGTGTGCGTGTATGTTTGTGTGAGTGTGTGTATCTGTGTGTGTTTGTGTGAGTGTGGGAGTGTGTGTGCGTGTGTGTTTGTGTGAGTGTGTGTATCTGTGTGTGTGTGTGTGTGTGCCGTTGACCCCCTCTTCCCCACTGTCTTCCCCTAGCCTTGGCTGAAGCAGTAGGACATCTTCCTGCCAGTCCCACTGCAGCTCCCTTGGTTAGCGAGGCCAGCAGCACAAAGGCTGAAAATACAGTCCTTGTTTTCTGTATGAAACAGTCCTTGTTTGGCTGTGGAATAACACTGAGCCAATCTAGGACTGCAGTGGACAGCAGAGAGGAAGGGCAGAGCACCATCTAGGCATGACAGCTTAGCTGGTGTGTGTTGCCTGTGCAACTTATGGCAACACACACCATAGTGTGTGGCATGGTGTGTGGAAGTATTAACATGTCAGTGCATGTCACCAAGTGTGGAGGGGAAAACAGAATGCTAAAAACTGCAGCCTTTAAGTATGGCAATTAAAGAATTACAGCAGTCAGCGCTGGAAAAGCACAAGGGTTATATGAGCTGGCAGGAGGGGGGGAGGGGGTGTGAGAGAGTGAGTAAACGAGAAAGAGTGAGAAAGTGGGTGAATGAGTGAGTGAGTGAATGAATGAATGAATGAGTATGTGAGTGAATGAATGAGTGAATGAGTAAACAAGTGAGTAAGCAAGTGAGGGAATGGAGAATGAATGAATGGATGAATGAGAGAGTGTGAGTAAGTGAGTGAGTGTGTGTGTGAGTGAGTGAGTGAATGAATGAGTGAATGAGAGAGTGAGTGTGTGTGTGTGAGTGAGTGAGTGAATGAGAGAGTGAGTGTGTGTGTGAGTGAGTGACTGACTGAGTGAGTGAGTAAGTGAGTATGTGAGTGACAGAAAATTCATTGATGTCACACAAACACACACACACACACACACACAAATACAAACACACACACAAGGTAACATAAAGCATATGTATCACACTGTATCTACTTGTAAGCAAGCGAAACAACAACAGCACACACACACACACACACCTTGAGAGGGAGAAGCCAAACAGTCTTCCACATTCCGGGCCTGTTTAAAGCAAGTCCAAGACAGAACTTTAGTGCCATGACAAGATATTCTTTGGAGGTGCAGCTTTGTAAGCAGTTGTCAGTCAAACGTTTACTGCCAAGTTTATGTGAAAAGAAAGAAGTGTTGCTTTTGAAACACACACCTCGCTGTTCATACGCTTTGATTCCTCTTGCGGAGAGATCAGACGACTGCCTCATCACCTGTGCCACTCAATGTCCGCACTGAGATTTTCCAGTGTTGCCTGGGGTCCTGAGGTGTGTGTGTGTGTGTGTGTGTGTGTGTGTGTGTGTGTGCGTGTGTTCCAATATTGCCTGCATTCCTAAGATGTGCCATATCAAGTTAAACACAGCACTGGTCAAGGTGAAATCTTACTGCATAATGAAGGAGTTGAGAACAATGGATCCCTCAGGTAGAGATTCACTCACCTTTTGTCCTTGCAAATTGCTGTGTCATGTTTGTAATCATGTTTACAGGCCAGATGACTGAAATCAGCGCAAATGAACTTAAAAATGAACATAAACAAACTCATGTAAACAAACAAACAAAAAAGCACAAAGCAACAAAACAAAAACTATCATTATGCACAAATCAGCAACAACAACAATTAAATATCTTAAATCTTTGAAGTTTTTTATGAGAGAGAAATAGATGTGGGATGAATGGGGCATATGGTTGAGATGAATGGGGCATATGGTCATGATCATATGAGACCTCTATCACCAGCCAGCCTGTAATACCTGCTGAGACAAAGATTGGATCTTTGTCCAATCCCAGCCCATATGTGTGAAGCAGGACACCTCTGCACACATCAGGACACACACAGCAGGACACATCTACACACAGCAGGACGCATCTACACACAGCAGGACACATACAGCAGGACACATCTGCACACAGCAAGACGCATCTGCACACATCAGGACACACACAGCAGGGCACATCTGCACACAGCAGGACACACACAGCAGGACGCATCTACACACATCAGGACACACACAGCAGGACACATCTGCACACAGCAGGACACATCTGCACACAGCAGGACGCATCTGCACACATCAGGACACACACAGCAGGACACATCTGCACACATCAGGACACACACAGCAGGACACATCTGCACACAGCAGGACGCATATGCACACAGCAGGACACCTCTGCACACACGAGGACACATCTGCACACATGAGGACACCTCTGCACACATCAGGACACATCTGCACTGGAGCCAGCAGGTGCAGCCTGGCTTGCTAACAGTAAACCAAAGCATATAGATTTATTAAGTCTAGCATGCTTAAACCAAAGCATATAGATTTATTAAGTCTAGAATGCTTAAACCAAAGCGTGTACATGTATTCTCTGACATGCTTGAACCAAGGCCTATAGATTCTCTGGAGTGCATAAACCAAAGCCTATAGAATTATATTCTCAATAGTGCTTCAACCAAAGCGTATAGATTTATATTCTTGGTGCATTTGCAGGGCAGCCGCGAGGAAGCTGGCCAGACATCTGTCGGGTGTGTGCTGATTGGTTTGATTCAGGCCGGGAATTACCCCTCTCAGGGGCATGTGATGACATCAGGGCTCTCAGGGGGGAAACCACTCCCCCTGCTGGCATTAGACAATCTCATCACGACACACACACCACACTATACACCACAGGGAATACACACACACTCACGGAAGTTTACACGACAGGGAACACACACACTAACACACGTTTACATACACACGACAGGGAACACACACAGACTAACACATATTTATATCATTTGAGAGGGACACACACACTAACACATGTTTAAATACACATGACAGGGGACACACACAGTCACTAACACATGTCTACATAACACATGATTACACACACACACACACACACACAGGCAGGGTTCGAATTACCACAAGGCTCGGTAGTGCCCATTCCCCTCAGTTCTACCATGGCACTCCAAGTTCCACTCTAGATCACAGCCAGGGGTGTCCTTCTCAAATGATGCAGTAAGTGTGGGACATGCACAAGACACACACCTCGCATGCCCGCTCGACACACACACTTTATATTGTGCTAACTTTTCATCTGCTTGACGTTCCCCGATGCATAATGTGCAGCCTATGTAGCCTATACAGAACCTGTGATATTCGCACCTTTTGACAACACGTCAGTCCTCCGTATCAACACCGAGTGCATGCAGGTGCCAATTCATGCATGTCAATTTCAAATTAGTCTGTGGTCTATAGACACAGCGAATGGGTGTGTTTAAGAATAGTCTGTAGTCTATACATACAGCGAAAGGGTGTGTTTAAAAATAGTCTGTAGTCTATAGACACAGCGAATGGGTGTGTTTAATGGGTGTGTTTAATGGGTGTGTTGAAGTATGCTCTCCCTACTTAGTCCCTTCTTCTCTTCTGTTCTCTTTCCCCCATATAAGACACGCCATGCAAATAAACAGTTGGCTAGATGTAAAGATCATAAATAGAATATCCCAATGGTTGTCCTTAAATTAGGCCTATAGCCTATACCTAACCTATCTATACCTAATCTTTACCTATCTATACCTAATCTTTACCTATCTATACCTAATCTTTATCTATCTATACCTAATCTTTACCTATCTATACCTAATCTTTACCTATCTATACCTAATCTTTACCTATCTATACCTAATGTTTGTCATTTCGGTAAAAGCTGTAACATGAAAAAAATACACAGCCTACCTGCCTTCTAGTGTTCAGAAATGATGTCTTTACTGTTAGATGCATTAGATACAACATTAGATCTGGGACTGTTGTAAGCAGTACTGGTGCACCACAGGGAACTGTTCTACTCCCTGTACTGTTCACTCTGCTTTACAACTCTTAGAAGTTCTCTGATGACAGTGCAATTGTGGGGTGTATTAGAGATGGACAGGAGGAGGAGTACAGGAACCTTGTGGAGGACTTTGTGGGATGTTGTAAGACAAACCTCTACAATTGAACTCCACCAAAACCAAAGAGATGGTGGTGGACTTCAGGAGGTCACCCCCCTTTGCTGCCTGTCTCTGTAGATGGGGTGGATGTAGAGACGGTCAGTGCGTATTAATACCTTGGAGTACGTCTTGACCAGAAACTGGACAGGTGTGCTAACACTGGACGCACTCTACAAGAAGAGGCAGAGCAGGGGCAGAGGAGGCAGAGGAGGGGCAGAGGAGGCGGGCAGAGGAGGGGCAGAGGAGGCAGAGCAGGGGCAGAGGAGGCAGAGGCAGAGGGGCAGAGGAGGCAGAGAGGGGAGGAGGGGAGAGGAGGGAGAGGAGGCAGAGGAGGCAGAGCAGGGGCAGTGGAGGCAGAGGGCAGGGGCAGAGGAGGCAGAGCAGGGGCAGAGAGGGGCAGAGAGGCAGTGGAGGCAGAGGAGGAGGGGCAGAGGAGGGCAGAGGGCAGGGGCAGAGGAGGCAGAGGAGGGCAGAGGAGGCAAGAGCAGGGGCAGAGGAGGCAAAGCAGGGCAGAGGAGCAGAGGGGCAGAGGCAGAGGGGCAGTGGAGGCAGAGGGGCAGAGGAGGCAGCAGGGCAGAGGAGGCAGAGCAGGGAGGGGCAGAGGAGGGCAGGAGGCAGGGGCAGAGGAGGGCAGAGGAGGCAGAGGCAGGGGCAGAGGAGGAGGAGGCAGTGAGGCAGAGGCAGAGCAGGCAGTGGAGGCAAAGCAGGGGCAGAGGAGGCAGAGGAGGCAGAGGAGGGGCAGAGGAGGGGCAGAGGAGCAGGGTCCTTAGCAGCAGAAGGTGTGAGGTAGACTGGTCTGCTTGATTCACTGACCCCATGTCCTACGCCTGGACCTCACCTGGTCTACTTTTTACTTTTCTTTTTAATTCCCCAACCCAAGCCAAGACTGGACTGGACTCTCACTGGACTCTCACTGGACTCTCACTGGACTCTATCAGCCCACTGCACAGAACCACACCCAACCCAACCACATTTTATTAGAACATCTTTTCAGTTTTTACTTTTTTAGATCAAGGACTGGACTGAGCTTTTGCTCTGCTCTCTGAACTGATTATATTGTTTTTTTTAATATAACTGAGTTTTATGATGTGTAACCTACTCATACTTATACCTATACTCTGCCTGGAACAGAAGCTCCACTGGAAGTGTTCTTTTGCACTAGGGTGATAGCATCCACACCACACACATTACAAAGAAAGCCCAGCAACGCCTCTATTTTCTATGGAAGCTGTGGAAGGCCCACCTCCCACTTCCCCTCTCCCATCCTGACAGCCTTCTCCAGGGGGACTATTGAGAGCCTCCTCAGCAGTGCCATCACAGTGTGGTTTGGTAACTGCACTGCTGCAGAGCAAAAGGCCCTCCAGTGGATTGTGAAGACGGCTGAAAAGATCACAGGGGCCTCTCCTCCCTCGCTCTCTAACATCGACAACACCCACTGTCTGCACAAAGCCACGAGCCTTGTTAAAGACATAACACACCCGTCCCATGGACTGTTCTCCCTAATAAGACACACCCGTCCCATGGACTGTTCTCCCTAATGAGACACACCCATCCCATATTCTGTTCTATTCTATTCTATTCTATTCTATCTCCTACATCAAATGAACGAGTCATGTGACAGGAGGCTCAAATGAGTCATGTGACAGGAGCATGACCAATCAGGGCTCATCATTTCCAAATGATTATGGATCCAGTCACCTCCATTAGTGCAGAGCCGTGTGGTAAATTTGACAGGCTGGTGTGTGGGGTAAACTAGACAGGCTAGTGAGTGTGTGTGTGTAGACTAGGTAGGCTGGTGTGTGTGTGTGTAGAGTAGGTAGGCTGGTGTGTGTGTGTGTGTGTGTGTGGTAGACAAAACAGGCCGGTGGCTGAAGGTCTGGATTCTTCATTCACAAAAGCCTCAGTGACTAAGCTGCAGGGTGCCAAAACGTCCCTCCTTTATTTCCAAAATTGGCTCGGCCAGCCATAGTCCACGCCAGTGCCACACTCCCTCTGGCATTGCTAAGCCTGGCAGCACTGCCCCAATTTGATGCCAACCTTTAGTCCAGCGAGATGGCCTGAGGGTTAGAGAAAGACTGTCAGGCCCAGATCTTCCATATGTGGGAGAAAGACAAGGTGCCTTTTCCTTCAAATACCTTCCTGATGAAGGACATGGCAGCACTCCATTCAGAGTTCTCTGTACTTTGTTTCCATTCTCTTTAGAAAAGTTTGTGCGTGTGTGTTTGTGTGTGTGTGTGTGTGTGTGTGTGTGCCCAGTTCGACTGAGTGATGTTGTCCTGAAATAACCCCTGCCCGCCCCTTCTAGACAACTAAAGCTGCTGTTAGTGAGTGAAGCTGGCGCTGGGATCAAACAAGGCCACGCTATTGGACAGCAGCCCTGCCAATCAGATGAAGCTTCACCTCTCTTGACTCCACATGTGTGGAAAGCAACGACAACAACAACAACAACAACAACAACAATAAACAAAACAACAATAAACAACAACAACAATAGCAACAGCAGCAGCAGCAGCATCACCACTGACAGCATGAAGTATCAGTGTGATCTGCAGGCCTGGGAGCACTTAGAGGAGTCTAGTCCTGCTTCCTAATAGCTGCAGCAGGTCTTTGAACAGATTGACCCCAGGTGGACCCCAAGTTCAAAGGTTCAAAACAAACAAACTACACCACTCAGACACTGAAACAAACAACAACAGATCCCCACTCTCACACAGATCCACACACCATAGCAGACACAACAACAGATCCATTCTCTCACACAGATCCACACTCCATAGCAGACACAACAACAGATCCACTCTCTCACACAGATCTACACAACATAGCAGACACAACAACAGATCCATTCTCTCACACAGATCAACAGACCACAAAAGAGGCACACAACAACAGACCCACTCTCTCACACAGAGACATATTACAATAGAACTCCACTCTCACACAGATCCACAGACCACAACAAACAGACTACAACAGATACACTCTTTCCCACAGATCCACAGACTACAACAGACCCACTCTCTCCTAGATTCATAGACAACAACAGACCCACTCTCTCCTAGATCCACAGACTACAACAGACCCACTCTCTCCTAGATCCACAGACAACAACAGACCCACTCTCTCCTAGATCCACAGACTACAACAGACCCACTCTCTCCTAGATCCACAGACAACAACAGACCCACTCTCTCTGTTCTTCTTCTTGTAATGTAAAGACCTGGAGCCCTTCTAAAGGGGAGGTCCATTAATAGAAGATTTAGTTTCTGTCTTCAGGCACTACAGATCATCCTGAAACCACCATCAGTCACTCTGCAAAGTCCTGCCCCCAATGAAATGGAAGAGAACCTGCCCTCCCCGGCTTGATGAAGACCCTTAGACCAGTGATCATGGAGGTGCTGATCTGGCCCTTCGACCAGTGATCATGGAGGTGCTGATCTGGGCCCTTCGACCAGTGATCATGGAGGTGCTGATCTGGGCCCTTCGACCAGTGATCATGAGGGTGCTGATCTGGGCCCTTCGACCAGTGATCATGGAGGTGCTGATCTGGCCCTTAGACCAGTGATCATGGAGGTGCTGGTGAAGACCCTTAGACCAGTGATCATGTAGGTGCTGATCTGGGCCCTTAGACCAGTGATCATGGAGGTGCTGGTGAAGACCCTTAGACCAGTGATCATGTAGGTGCTGATCTGGGCCCTTGGACCAGTGACCATGGAGGTGCTGATCTGGGCCCTTAGACCAGTGATCATGGAGGAGTGTATGAAGACCCTTAGACCCTTGATCATGGGTGCACTGATTAGCACCAGATGTTAGCCAGGAGCCCTGTACTGATCATGGGCTGTTTTTTAGTGCATGCGGGGGTCGTGCATGTGTGTGTGTACATGTGTGTGCATGTGTGTGTGTACATGTGTGTGCATGTGTGTGTGTCAGGCCGCTAAGTAAACTTAACCTTGCTGTCTGCTTATGTTTAAAAAAAAAATGTTCTGCCTTTCTTCTTTTTTCTGTCTTTCACTCTTTCTCTCTCTCTTCCTTAGCTGCCTCCTGCTCCAGCTAGTGATTCACTCCCGAAGCTTTTGAATGAGTCAAAAAAAGCCTCTTTGTGGGCGTCAGACTGACCTTTGGAAGACAAATCTGCCCCATTTCTCCTCTTGTTTTTTATGACGAGAGGTTATTAGCCCCGGACTCTTGGAGGGCGGAGGAGGGTAAGTTATGCATGCTGTCAGCCGGTGTGTGTGTGTGTGTGTGTGTTGTCAGATCGTGTGGGCCTTGCTCGGACTGTAGTCGTGCCAACGCCGCCTTTATATCATTCCGGGGAAAGTGATTTGTTTGCGTTCCAGTAGTGTGGCTCTGTTTCCATACTGATTCTGACCTCAGACGGGACCGTCCACCAAAGATGAAAGAGACATTCTCTCCTTAGCCCTGTTATGAATGAGTTTCTCTTTTCACCAGATTGGAGACGTGTGAAATGTCTGTGTGTGTGTGAGTGTGTGTGTGTGTGTGTACGCATCACTTGTGTGTGTGTATGTGAGTATGTGTGTGTGCGCCACTTACCTGGTCATCGACTGCAATTATCTGAGCATTCCATATCAACCAGCCCAACTCATACCAACACACACAGACACACACACAAACACAAACACACACACACACACACAGAGACACACACATAAACACACACACACACACAATGTTGGGTGTGGAGCAAGAGTGTCACCATGATCAGGAAACACCCCACACCAACACACACACACACACACACACACACACACACAGACATGTGGTTTGAGTTGAGGGGGATTGGAGGCTCAGGTCTTACAAAGCTCCTGTAGTCACAGCAGAGACCTCACTCTCCATGTCTCTCTAAGCTATAGATTCACCTCTGACATGCGTGTGTGGGTGTGTGTGTGTGTGTGTCAGCCCAACCTTTCTCCCCCCTCTTTTCCTCTCCATCCCTCCCTCTTTCTCTCTATCTCTCTATTTCTGTCTCACTTTCAGCCTCCCTCCTTTTATCCTTGCCCCTCTCTGTCTTTCCTTCCCACTGTTTCATCTGTTCATCCCTCTCTCTGTCCATCCCTCCCTCTCTTTTATCTGTTAAATCCATTCTCTTTTTCTACCTTTCAAAAAGTTGCAAAAAGAAATGAAGTGGCTGTATACACACACACACATGCACATACACACACACACACACACACACACATACATACACACGCGTACACACACATGCACACACACACACACACACACACACACATGCACATACACATACACACACACATACTCACACACACACACATGCACACACACATGCACATGCACATACTCACACACACACACACACACACACACACACACACACACACACACACACACACACACAGTCCAGTCCAGTCCAGTCCAAGACAGAAGGCTTTTAAATGATGGTGGGGAAACTAACTGCTCAAAGGCCTCAAAAAGGAGAGGAAAACAGAGCATTCCAGGGACATTTCCACATGTGTGTGTTTAAGCGTCCAAATCCAAGTGTGTGTGTTTGGGATTCTTGGATTCATTCAATGATGTTTCCATTTCAAGGATTCATTGCCACTATGGGTTTTTTCATTCCTCATGTTGATCTGAGGCTTTGGTGTGTGTGTGTGTGTGTGTGTGTGTGTGTGTGTGTGTCCGTGTGTATGGTGGTGGTGGTGATGGTGGTGGTGGGGGGGGGCTGCATTCATTTGGGCTGTAGAACACTGGAGGGAATCAGTAGGGAAAATCAGGCAGTTTGTCCTAAACTCCATCCCAACCAGACAAAGACAGCAAATGAAGTGAAGTGAAGTTTTTGAAGTGAAGTTGCACACCACACACACACACACACACACCCCAGTACACACACACACACACAGACGCCTCTGGGTATGGCGAGCCAGTGGAAAGCCTTGTTTTGCCTGCAAGCTTGTGTGTTCCGTAGCCAAATGTGCCCGAGTTAGAGCGTGTGTGTAATTACACAACGGAGCTGCTAACTGCCTGACACTCAGGAGCGCTAACTGTGCTACAGACGTCCACAAAGTGGCATTTAGAGCCTCATAAAGCAGCAGTGCCTTGCACAGGAACTCACCCGCTACGCAAGGACTACGCACGTCAGGGAAGGAAGGGTCTGTGTGTGTGTGTGTGTGTGTGTGTGTTTATTTGCTATTTTGGTTGTGTTGCATAAGGCTTATGATGAGGGAGGCTAATCAGAATGGAAAAGCCTGCCTGCTGGATGCAAAGGAAGTGTGAAGGAATTCTCTCTCTCTCTCTCTCTCTCTCTCTCTCTCTCTCTCTCTCCATATGTGTCTGATCAACAGATGTGAACTCAATTCAGTTCAAGAAAGCCTGAATGTTTCAGTAACATCATAAAAGTATTATTGCCAAAACTCACTTAGGGGAGCAGTGCGGGGTCAGGTGCCCTGCTCAGGGGCACCTCAGCCATGGGTGCTCTACCACTTCCCCCATCCACATTTTACTGACTGGTCAGGGATCAGACCAGCAACCCTTCCGTTTCAAGCCCAAAGCCCTAACCAGTAGGCCATGGCTGCCCTGTGTTGCCTGGTTGTCTTCTGGGCTCTGGGCCCCACCTGTGCTGAGGTACAGTAAGTAGCTGTTGTGTGTCCCTGCTCCAGGGCTAATTAACACTGTGGTTGTGAATTGTGTTTTGGTGACGCCTTTGCAACAGGTAATGGAGTTTTCCTTTTCAGTCTTTGTAAAGTGATTAGGTGTAATTTGTCTGTCTAATGAGTTGTCCTGGGACTGTGTGATGTGGGTTGGTGTTACATCAGTGAGTCTCAGGACAAGCTGTGCTTCACTTCACTCTCTTTCCAAAATGGGTCACTCATGTTTAAGTGCCAAACTCTAAGGGCTCTTTTTTAACATTGATGATTTAGGGGGTTGCCGTCTAGAGGTTTTGGGGGGTATCTGTTTGGAGGTTTTGGGGGGTTGCTGTCTGGAGGTTTTGGGGGGTTGCTGTCTGGAGGTTTTGGAGGGGTTGCCGTCTAGAGGTTTTAGGGGGTATCTGTTTGGAGGTTTTGGGGGGTTGCTGTCTGGAGGTTTTGGGGGGTTGCCGTCTAGAGGTTTTGGGGGGTATCTGTTTGGAGGTTTTGGGGGGTTGCTGTCTGGAGGTTTTGGGGGGTTGCTGTCTGGAGGTTTTGGAGGGGTTGCCGTCTAGAGGTTTTGGGGGGTATCTGTTTGGAGGTTTTGGGGGGTTGCTGTCTGGAGGTTTTGGGGGGTTGCTGTCTGGAGGTTTTGGGGGGTTGCCGTCTAGAGGTTTTGGGGGTATCTGTTTGGAGGTTTTGGGGGGTTGCTGTTTGGAGGTTTTGGGGGGTTGCTGTCTGGAGGTTTTGGGGGGGTTGCTGTTTGGAGGTTTTGGGGGGTTGCTGTCTGGAGGTTTTGGGGGGTATCTGTTTGGAGGTTTTGGGGGGTTGCTGTCTGGAGGTTTTGGGGGGTTGCTGTCTGGAGGTTTTGGAGGGGTTGCCGTCTGAGGTTTTGGGGGTATCTGGAGGTTTTGGGGGGTTGCTGTCTGGAGGTTTTGGGGAGTTGTTGGGTGGAGGTTTTGGGGGGTTGCCGTCTAGAGGTTTTGGGGGGTATCTGTTTGGAGGTTTTGGGGGTTGCTGTCTGGAGGTTTTGGGGGGTTGCTGTCTGGAGGTTTTGGGGGGTTGCTGTTTGGAGGTTTTGGGGGGTTGCTGTTGGAGGTTTGGGGGGTTGCTGTTTGGAGGTTTTGGGGGGTTGCTGTCTGGAGGTTTTGGGGGTTGCTGTTTGGAGTTTTGGGGGTTGCTGTTTGGAGGTTTTGGGGGTTGCTGTCTGGAGGTTTTGGGGGTTGCTGTTTGGAGGTTTTTCAGGTGTCCTCTGGACTGGCCTGTCCTCCTTTGCATACCGGCCTTCCGCTGGGGGTTTGTCCCAGTTTGGAAATTCAGACTTTGCTCGACCCAACACGTCGTAGCCATACTGCAACTGGTTCAATTACTTTTTGAAATATTTCAATCCAAATTCCAATAGCAGTCATAGGGGAGTTTTGTTTTACATAATGTAGTTATATCTTTCCATCCGTCACTCCCAAGCTGAGGTCCCTGTCATGCCTTCGGTTAGATGCCTTTTTTTATTACCATAAATTCTGGTGTTGTCAATTCTACAGCTATCTGGGTTACATGCTGCAAACATCCTGCCTGCTTTCTGTCAGTGTGCTCACATTCATACACAATCACACACATGCACACTTGCATAAACACACATACACATGTGCACACATACACAAACACACACATGCACACACGTATACAGCTCGCACAGCCTGTGGAAGCCTACATTACACACTCACTTCAGTCTACTGTTTCAGCTACCACTTTATTCTTTCTTTCTTTCTTTTCTTCTTTTTTTCTTCTCTCTTTCTTCTTTCTTTCTTAGAGCACTCAGTTCAGTTCAGCCTAAAATGAATACTGGATCCGGTCCATAACTGGCCCTGGCAAAGGAAAATGTGTGTGCGTGTGTATGTGTGTGTGTGTGTGTGTATTTGTATGAGTGAGTGTGTGCATGGACCGAACCCCAGTCTGTCTGGGAGAGGTCTGGTTCGCACGCGAGGTTGCCGCAAGGGCCGAGAGCCCAGGCATTCTCAGGTGGTGACTTCAGGAGAGCGACGTCTCTCTCTCTCTCTCTTTTACTTACACACACACACATACACACACACACACCACGGCTGCGCTCAGCATTGGGCTGCTCTGGGCTAACACACACACACACACACATACACTGCAGGCCCCAGAGTGTGTGAGGCCTGACGGGGCCCCTGGGAGAGGAGCCTGGCGTGGCGGTGTGTTATTTTTAGTGTTATTGAAAAGGGCCCTCCTTTACTTCTTGGCTTCGGCCCTCTCTCCCTTCCTCTCTCTCTCTCTCTTTCTTTCTCTCACCCTCTCTTTTTCTCTCTCACCCACCCTACTCTCAAACTTTCTTTTCCCTTCTCGTCTTTATTTTTTTCTTTTTCTCTCCCTCTCTCATACCCCTCTTCTCTCTCTCTCTCCCTCTCTCATACCCCTCTTCTCTCTCTCCCTCTCTCTCTCTCTCTCTCTCTCTCTCCCTCTCTCTCTCTTTCTGTCATCTGCTGCTGATTAGAGCCATTTCTCTGTGCTGACATGAGCTATGGACCCTGAGAGTCAGTGCTACACACACACACACACACACACACACACACACACACACACACACACACACACACACACACACACTATGGCCCCTGAGAGTCAGTGCTACACACACACACACACACACAAATGAAGCACATACACTCACACATATACACACACATACACATACACATACACGCACACAAGCTATGAACCCTGTGAGCCAGTGCTACACACATACGCGCGTGCACGCACACGCACACACACACACACACACACACACACACACACACACACACTATGAACCCTGTGAGCCAGTGCTGCGCTCAAAGCAGGGGGAAAATGACGCCTTCCCATGAACTCAATCGTGCAGCGCAGCCCGAGCCAGGATGCACACACTCACACACACACACACGCACGCACACACACACACACACACAAACATGCCCAAGCCAGGGCGCACAGCCAGCCCGCGAGCAAAACAACCAGTGCTGCTCGACTCAGCTGTACATACACTCTGTGCTGAGAGAGAGAGAGAGAGAAAGGAGACAGAGAGAGAGAGAGAGAGAGATCAGTGAACCAGAGAAGTACCACCACACTGCTGCTCAGTTATGGCGTGAGAGAGGGACCCCCAAAATCAGCCTTATCAAACAGACTCACTGGAGCACTGAGGCACTGCTTCAGAACCACAGCCTTG
>PYXC01001177.1:372500-382915 GCA_015244755.2 Tenualosa ilisha | reverse complement strand
AAGTACTGCTGCTTGTGTACAAGTCTCTAAATGGAACAGGGCCTAATTACCTTTCTGATATGTTTCAGCATTATAACCCTATCAGATCTCTCAGATCGCAGCAGAAACAATGGATGGTAAAACCTGTCGTTAGAACAAAGTGTGGTGAAGCAGCCTTTGGCTACTATGCAGTTCAGCTATGGAACCCAGAGGACATCAAAAGGCATCTACTGACCAGATCATTACTTTTAAACTTTAATAAGTTATTACTTCACTTTTACTTAACTTTATGACTTTATTGCTACTATTTCTCTCATCTATCTTAGTTATTACTTTACCTTTACTTAGTTTTATTACTTTAGTTTTACCAGCACAAGGCTTAGTTGTTTCAGGAACTGTTTTGTGTTTAGTTATTCTAACATTAAAATGCATAACTGCACTACTTACAGTCAGGTGACCTAGCTGTTACGCCGACTGTTTCCACTGACTGGGTCAGTGAAGTGACTTGGAATCGGCTTTTTGGAGAACGGATGGGCTGCCTCACTGTGTGTTTCACTAATCCATGACTGGGTTAAATGCAGAGACCAAATATCTCTCACAGGATGAAAAGAGTATAGATTATTATTATTATTATTATTGAGTGTGTGTGTGTGTATGTGAGAGTGAATGTGTCTGTGAGTGTGTGTGTATACGTGTGTGTACTCACCATCCAGCTGTGAGAGGGATCCTGAAAGTAAAAGAGAGTCAAAATCAGAGAACTTGATTTCAACATTTAACTTTAACAGCTAACACTCAGTGCTAGCAATGTCAGGGTGCGTATGTGGTGGAGCTTTACTGAAGCTTTGTCTCAACAAAATACACATTTCTGTATAAAATTTAAAAAATGAACGTGAATTTGTCGTAATTTGCAAATTGTTCAGTAATCATTATAATAAAGACAATGAATATAGTAATAATATATAATGATGACGATGATGAAAGGTTACGTATTATGCTGCTTACTTGAACTGTACAGTACTGTTACTGTGTAATGACATACACTCTCTCTCACATACACACACGCTTTCACTCTGTCTTTCTCTCACACACATACACACTCTCTCTTTCTCCATCTCTCTCTCTCTCTCACACACACACACACTTTTTCTCTCTCTCACTCTCTCTCTCTCTCACACACTCTAGCACATGTACACATATAAATATTCTCTCTCCCTCTCTCTCAGATGTCCCTGAAACATGTGGCCTGTTCATGGCAGTGAAACAAGACAGCTAACACACACACTCCCTGATATACAGTACATGCAGAGGCAGAAGTTGTTCACTGTGTGTTGGAAGTGTGGTGTGTGTCTTACCTCTGGCCAGTACAAGGACGGCTGCAAAAATCCTGATGCTCCCGTGATGCATGATGTGCGGTGTGTGTGCTGGTGACCTTCTGCTAGCTGCTTTTTCAATATATCATGACAATTACCTGCTGTCACACCTACCCACTACGCTCATGCACTTGCACGTCAATGTCTGCGGACACACCTTATCCACATCATCCAGAGTGTTCTTAGAGTGAGCCAGGTAGCTTTAGGGTGACCTTTAACCTTTGCTGTCTGAAAGAGTACTAAGATTCTTTCCAGGAGAGAAATGAGCATAAGTGAGTGACAGACAGACAGCCCTGACAGTGAGGCGGGGCCTGGAACTGACACATTGGCATTAGCCAATCATTTATTTGTTTGTCTGTTTGCTGTTTGCTTTCTTATTTATTTATGCAATATTTATGCAATGAACCACGGATTATCACACAATAACACACACACACACACACACGCACACACACACAAAGCTTTAAATCATAAACTTTGCCATTTAATGCAAATTAGGTGACCTACACACACACTCACACACACACACACACCACACACACACACATCTGCCACAGACTAAGAGTGCACAGCGGAGTCAGAAGGCAGGGTTAAGGCAGGACAAAGGTGAAGTCTGTCATTAGTCAGAGCCCAGAGACTTACTGCATAGAGAAAGTCTCCCTCATGTCACTCTAGAACTGGCCAGTGAGAAGCACACTAAGCCAGCTGTCTGTGTAGATGGTGGAGCAAAGGGGCAGATAGTGTCCACAACTGCCTGCTTCTCCCTGCTGATGGAGACTCCACTCCACCCTACTCTATGGAGTGTGTCCTCCCTGATACACACACTTGTATGGCGGCCAGAGTGTGTCAACTAATACTTATGCCTAATAGCAATCTAGTCTACCATACTTCACAAAAACAGACGTTCACTAGAAAGAATGCCATCCTGACTGAAAGTCCTTCAGGACTTTACATCTGCCGTGATCACAGAGCCCATTCCCTGACCTTTACATCTGCCGTGATCACAGAGCCCATTCCCTGACCTTTACATCTGCCGTGATCACAGAGCCCATTCCCTGACCTTTACATCTGCCGTGATCACAGAGCCCATTCCCTGACCTTCCAGATATTCCATTACCAGTGGGAACCCTGTTTCAAAAACACCTCATGATGCGCACACACACACACACATGCACACACAGTACACAGCCACAAACACACTCACACACACATCATGACACAGCCAGCACTGTTTTCCTAAACCCACATGAGGTTTGGAATCTGGTTTGTCTGCATTTTCCTCTGAAACAAAAGCTTCTTTTCAGAACTCATACTCACATAATCACATAATGTGGAATGCACTCACAGATAAATCACACACACACACACCTCAATACCACACACTGTAAATGCCAACTACTGAGGTCATGGTCTGGAACATGGTCGATGGCACACGTGTAATTTACTGATGTCATGTCATAGATAACCACATTTTCCACACCACAAAAATGTGTGTGTGCTTACCTTATGATCCTGAACAGAAGGTTCCAGGTATTTGAACAGGTTTGTGCTGCAGCTGAAGGTGTATGGACTTGAACATCTAGAATAGTTCATCAGAATAATCTGGGTTCCAAAGTGAAGGGGCTGGTTTGTAACCGCAAAGATCACTATTCAGAATAATCTGGGCTCCAAAGTGAAGGGGCTGGTTTGTAACCGCAAAGATCACTATTCAGAATAATCTGGGCTCCAAAGTGAAGGGGTGGTTTGTAACCGCAAAGATCACTATTCAGAATAATCTGGGCTCCAAAGTGAAGGGGCTGGTTTGTAACCGCAAAGATCACTATTCAGAATAATCTGGGCTCCAAAGTGAAGGGGCTGGTTTGTAACCGCAAAGATCACTATTCAGAATAATCTGGGTTGACAATGGGGTGCTAATTTACACAGAAAAAAAACTGAACAACAGAACAACAAAACTCTCTCTCTCTCTCTCTCTCTCACACACACACACACACACAAAGACAGGTGACAGTCTAGGGCTCTCTCTCTCTCTCACACACACACACACACACACACACACCGCATACTATGTGAGCTGAGTTTATAAGCCATAGATGAACAGGATGTCAGGATGTAGATGATGACTAGCACACAGTGTACCCATGAGGGGGCCTGTGTGTGTGTGTGTGTGTGTGTGTGTGTGTGTGAGTGTGAGTGTGAGTGTGTGAGAGAGAGAGAGCCCCAGACTGTCACCTGTTTGTGTGTCTGTGTGTGTACATGCGTGTGGGTGAGTGAGTGTGTTAATGTGAGTCTGTGTGTGTGTGTGTCAGTCTGTGTGTATGTATGTGTGTGTGAGTGAGTCAGTGTGTATGTGTGTGTGGGGGGGATGGCCCACAGAACAGCCAGCTCTCCCAGGAGCAGATCTAGTGTGTGTGTCGGTACCAGGCAGCAGGACCCTGGTGGAAGGTGTGTGTGACGTAGGTTGTGTGTGGCGGGTCGATGGAGAGACAGAGCGCATAAGAAAATGACACAATCACTCCCCCCCCACAGCATTGGTGAAAAAAGTGAAAAAAAGTGAAAAATCCCTACAAGCTGTTCTGTGACATTTCCACCAAGTTAAGGAATTCAGGTCATTTTTCACATGTTAAATGTGCTGTAGAAATAACCTGACTTGGAATGAATAGTCTGCATCATTTTTCCCTCTGATACAGAAGAGTCGGCTGCCAGATTTACAGTGCATTGTTCAGTTCAACTCAATTGTGTTTATACAGCGTCATTTACAATAGAACTGTCCTGTGGTCCTGCACAGACTGGGACAAGGAGCAGCCAAGAGCAACAGGCAGAAGCTGGTCATTGTTCCATTAATAGAATATAATAGAATAGTGTCACTCTGGTTCCTACTGGTCTGACAGCAGCTAATTTTGGACTGTGATTGCCGAAACTGCATGTGTATTTGTGTGTGTGTGCTTATGTGTGTGTGCATACGTGTGTTTCGGGCTCCAGAGCTGAAAGAAAAGAATGATGACAGGGAAGATTAAGACTCCTTAAATGTTTGAGAACAAAACAACAACTGGTTGAGCCACCTTCAGGAAACACAAGCAGTTCTGTCATGCACATATGCTCAAATACCTAAGACACCCACTCACTCACACACACACACACACACACACACACACACACACACACACAACAAAGGAGGCAATACAAAGTGCCAAGTCATAATGGAAGGATCTTGGAAACTCGTCATTCTTTCACAGAACCTGTCTGGCTTCCAGGAAACATCATCACAACCCAAACCAGGAAATACAGTCTGCAAACAAGACTGAGAAAAACCTAATTGTCAGATGAGTTTCCCAGATTTCTCATGAACTCATAAATAATACTGTACTATTGAACAGTAATTTAAAAATCCCAAACTGTGATTTTGCAGTTCGTTTTAATTAACCTGTATGGAGTTTAAAGTAAAAACTATTTATGAATTAAATGTTTTCAAGTTCAAGTGTGGAGTGAAACCAGCATAAGTCAGCTGAAGTTTCCTGATCTGATATGATTAACTCAGCTGAAGTTTCCTGATCTGATATGACTCACTTCTGTAGTAGTGACACCTTTGTGTATTGGACTGTGTGTATGTGTGTGTGCGTGGGCAGCCTGCATTTCTTCCGCTGGTCGGGGATCAAACCAGCCACCCTTTACGTACAAGTCAGTGTGTGTGTGTGTGTGCGTGTATGTGTGTGTGTGTACGAGGCCCTAATCAGAGTCTGTTCCTGTTATTTTAAAAGAGTAGAAACATGCTTTCTAGCTGTGTTTAAAAGAGGACCATCAGACCCCTAAAAGCATCATGTTCTTTTTAAACGCATCAACACCAGTCTTTTAGGGCCTCCTAAACACACACACACACACCGTATTCTTCTGAAACAGGGTGAGCCTCACCTGTAAAAGCTCCTATCAGTTGTTCTGTTGATGTAAACCAAACTATTTGTTGACAAGAACAAACTCACCAATCGCCTCCCAATGTGCATTTCACTGATTGGCTGGAACAACTTTGTTTTGTTTTAGAGGAAGAGTTTGTTCCACCTGGGCTCTGTGAGGCTGATACGAAATAGCCTCACACAAACAAATTAGTTCATGTACACACACACACACACACACACACCAGTGGTGTCAGAGCAGAGGGGTGGTAGCAGTTAAGGAACCTGGCTAGCATGCTAGTAGCCTGGAAATTGTGGGTTTGAATCTCAACTGCCACCATTGTATCTTTCAACAAAGCACTTAACCCTGAGTTGCTCTAGGGGAGACTGGCCCTGGTGTAACTGGCCCTGGTGTAATTGGCTCTGGTGTAACTGGCCCTGGTGTAATTGATAGTTGGCAGATGTAAGTTTGATAAAAGTGCTAAATGTAAAATGTGTGTGTGTGGGAGCATCTAAACGTGTGTGTCTGACCTGCAGAGGTCCAATGCATAGAACTGTTTAGAAAACACTAAACCTTGTACGTTTTTAGAAAACACTGTACAAGTGTTCCTTGCTGACATTGGGAAATAAACACACACACACACACACAACTGTCAAAAGATGTGACAAAATATTCTGTCTGTACTTCATGAACCTGTCAGAATAGCAGAACAACAGTATGAGAATCTTGCCCTGCAGGACAAGAGCTGCAGTAGTGTGTGTGTGTGTGTGTGTGTGTGTGTGTATGTACATGAATGTAATTAAGCCTCTAGGTGTAGCATGAGATACCTTCCCACCGTTGTGGTAAAGTGCATGCATTGCATTGCATTTCCCATACATACACACACTTCCACACCCACACACAGTCACCATTGTCATGGTACCAAGAACATGTCAGGTCACCTGAATTTGTGATGATGTCATGATGTTGTGTAAGTGTAATTCCCACTAGTTTAAAGTTCAGTTCACACAGACAAAAACTGGTAAATTCACCACTTCTGTTGAGAAATAGTTCATTTAACTTGTATTATTATTATTGCATTTATTTACTATGTATGTATACGTGTATACAAACCGTCTGTGGATATGTATATAAAGGGCTGCTGACTGCCTTGGCCGGGCCCAGCACAAAATACTCTGAATATCCACCCTCTGTCTGGGATGTTATTAAAGTCCAGATCATATTTCAGTTGACCAAGGGAATCATCAGTAGGCTGCGTCTACCCAGGCTAGGCTAGAACTTGTGCTTAGTTTAATGGTTTGTGACAGGCTAACCCTCAAAACATCACCTATAGCCTATTGGTTCCATCAGAATTTAATTTTCACACTAACATGTCCATACAAGCTTATTTTCAACAAATAAGGTCAACCAGAGAGCTGTGCTCCACTGGAATGTCAGGAAGCTAACCGGAGCTAACATGCTACATGTTAGCAAATGCAGTCTGGTTAGCCTGAAACATCAGGATTGCAGGCTGCTAACGCACACATTCTTAGCATCGGTCAGATATGTGACTGATATATAAATAGTTTTTAAGCGTTGTGGCTTCATCAAATGATTTAATGCCCAGTCCTTTTAATTTAAGGTGTTCAGTGTGACTGCTACACCCTCATTTGTATTGATATGAATGGCGTGACTTGGTTGGGACTTCTTTTAAAACCGTTGGCTGCGCTGTGTCTTACCTTGTTCTGCCCTGCCTTTGCTAGTACCTGCATCATCAGAAGAACCTTTTTAAAAAATATCTATTCAGGGAATCCCTAAGACTCCTGGTTTCCTCTTCTCTTTTGCTGTTTTCTTTTTTGGGTCCCTGACTTATACTGGGACATGTTGGCATACAGAAGTGCTAATCAAATGACGTTGCATTTTTGATCAAAGGCATTTTTGTGTTGGGGGTGGCAGGGGAGTTCTTGATCCATATTTCAAGGACAATAAAACAACTAAAAATCATTTATTTAATGCAAATATTATACATTTCCTCCACAAATACGCATTTTTGAAATAAAATATTTATAATTATTCTCAATTTCATGAGGGCCCAGTTCTGCCCCTTCACCCCTTTCCTGGACCCGGGACAAGATACCAGTTTGTCCACCCCTGTCGGCAAGCCCTGAGTATATATGTGTGTGGGTACTTACACACAGATATATATATATATATATATATAGAGAGAGAGAGAGAGAGAGAGAGGTGAAAAAAAAAGTTGACACTTAGTTGAATGACATTGCACAGCCTTAAACTCTATGTGCCTGTCCTTGCTTGGGGCCCCCCCTACTGGTGAAATGGTGCACCACAACCTTGGAACTGGAGGTGCTGGAGTTGAGGTAAACACACACACACACCTGGTGGAGGTGCTGAAGTTCAGAGTTCAGAGAACACATACACACACTATGTACCTCTTACCTAGGAGGCAACACAAAGTGCCAAGTCATAATGGGGTTTCCATGGAAATTGTTGTGATGCATCATGTCAAACATGACACCTGGAACGTTTAGCCGACTCAGATTTAACACACACACACACACACACACACACAACACCTGGACCCTGTATTAGGAAGGGAGTTTAGCCTACTCAGATTTAACACACACACACACACACACACAACACCTGGACCCTGTATTAGGAAGGGAGTTTAGCCTACTCAGATTTAACACACACACACACACACACACACACACACACAACACCTGGAGCCTGTATTAGGAAGGGAGTTTAGCCTACTCAGATTTAACACACACACACACAACACCTGGAGCCTGTATTAGGAAGGGAGTTTAGCCTACTCAGATTTAACACACACACACACACACACAACACCTGGAGCCTGTATTAGGAAGGGAGTTTAGCCTACTCAGATTTAACACACACCACACACACAACACCTGGAGCCTGTATTAGGAAGGGAGTTTAGCCTACTCAGATTTAACACACACACACCACACACCTGGAGCCTGTATTAGGAAGGGAGTTTAGCCTACTCAGATTTAACACACACACACACACACACACACACACAACACTTGGAGCCTGTATTAGGAAGGGAGTTTAACCAACTCAGATTCTCTTGCCAGAGCAGGATGGATCAAACCTGCGTGTCTTAATTGGTGTTGATCGCACCTAGCCTGACAAGCCAGACTGTAATATTAAAATGTAGTCTGGCCATGACCGATAGACCAGACTCAGTCCTAGGGACAGAATCAGCAGTTGTCTGTCTGTCAAACTGCTTCTGCATGCTGATAGGCTGTAAGCTACCGCTAGGGCATGTCTAGGCAACTCTATGAGGACAGAACACTAATTGGGAGGACCCACTGGATCCCTGTGACTCCTGGGTAGATCTACCAGCTGACCCACTGGATCCCTGTGACTCCTGGGTAGATCTACCAGCTGAGGAAAACTATTTGCTACCGCTGCGGTACATCTAGATTTCTAGGCTAGCTCGCGGACGCAGGCATGTGCACACACACACACACACACACTAAGGCAAATAGAGACTGATCAGGCAAGTATGATATTTTACTGATACAACTCCCTCATCACACAGCACAGCACAATGAGAGGCCGCACAATGATCAACCTCCCACACACATGCACACACTCACACTCTAGCGTATGCAGATACACCCACACACACACACACACACACACACACACACACTCTAGCATGCCTACGAGCATATACGCACACACACAAACCCATTCATATACACACACAGTTTATACCCCCCCACACACAAACAAACAAATGAACACACACACACACACACACACACACACACACACACACACACACACACACACACACGGTTTACTTCTCAGTCTCCTCCTTCTGCTGCCTCATCTGAGTGCAAATGTTCTGCTAGCTCATTGGTCAGCTGGTGCCTGAGCCCCTCCCACAGGAAGTGTGTGGGCGTGTTGCCATGGTAACTGAAGTTGGTGCTGAGGTCAAAGGCCAAGGCGGAGCGCACCAGACCCACTCCGCCCGCCTTCTCGGGCGCTGGGTGGTAAAGACGACCGCTGTCCGGCTGCATGTACAGCGCCTCGGGACGGAACTTCACTGCCAGCCTGGCCCCGCCCCCGCAGTACGACAGCAGCGGGGCAGAGGTCGGCGTTGTTTCCCCCGGCGATGTCACTGGCGAGGGCAGCAGATGGGTGAAGACAATCGGCTGGTCGTCACACCGCAGGAAGTTGCGCTCGCGTCCACATAGTGAGACAAAGGGGAAAAGCTGGTCGTAGCGACCGAGATTGTTCATACGCAGGCGGCTGAAGAAGAACACCAGGAACTGCTGATCTGCAGGACACAGAGAAAGAGTGGGTTAAAACAAACACACGCACACACACACACACACACAGACATAAAATGGGTGAGAGACAATGCCACTCTCACCTTTGAAACAGGTGATGAAATTCTTGACCTTGGTGTCATCCAGAAAGAGCTGAGAAAAGGAGAGGAGAGAAGAAGAGGAGAAGGAGGAAAGGAGGAGGAGGAGGAGAAAGCCATTATGGCCTGAAGCTACTCACAGCTCAGTCCTAACAGCACAGCGAAGATGACTGCTGACAGACTGTTGTAAACAATTGGCAAACATGTTTTGCTCTGGGCAGAGTTCTGAGAGCGAGCTGTCAGGAGGAAGGTATGCAGGCTGCACTTGGAACAGCTTGAGACACACTGAGTTTGGGGTCCTTTAATCATGGTGCCTGGGTTCAGACGCCAATTAGGCTTCAGTCTGGCTGCAAAGTTATTCATTTTGATTGGATTAAGTGAGCGGTGGTCAGTTTATGTCCAGTGTTGGTGGGAGATTTTAAAGTTGGGCAACTCAGGTGACCACCACCGCCAAACAGCAGTCTGGGGCGGATAGCGTTAGTGGCTCCTGCTCAGCTCACCTGCCCCTGGTGGTCCAGGTAGTAGAAGTACTCCCGCACCCGGGGTTCGGGACTCTGGCCTTGGATGTAGATCCCCTGCGCAGCAGGCACGCTACTGGTGCATAGCGACAGCATCTGCCGTCTCCACGGACGCGCAAAGTGCAGCTTTAGTCCTCCACACCCCACATGTAGAGCTAACCGGACTGACATTGCTATACGACTCGTCTTTTTGGCCTGGGGAATAACGTTAGGATCACACAGGAAACTCCTAAGTAAAGCCAGTAAGTG
>PYXC01001177.1:345000-367500 GCA_015244755.2 Tenualosa ilisha | reverse complement strand
GTCTTTTCAGCACCTGGACAGCGACGGGTCGCGACACAGTCTGGACGCGAGCGAGTGAAACGGCATCGATGAGCGTCCCTTTGGTCGGACGGAACAGGCTGGCAGGAGACCCCAACGATGCCGTGTCAACAACTAACAATCCAAATTTTAAGGGAGTGTAGGCTATCCTCGAGCGGCCGGCTAAGCGCCCGAACTCTCTGACACCACCGCGTCATCCAGCGCGCATTCAACATGCCGTTAGCAGACTGTAATCCAGTTTAATCTCGCGTAATCTAATCGCATTTACCATCTAATTTGGTACACCTTCATCTATGTTTGATCTCCGTCCTGATTCAGTTTTGTCTGTGGGTTACCGCGAGGCTTTTCGCTCTGAAGCGGAAATGTCGGTCGGGTGTTTCGTTTGTCTTTTGAAAAGACCAAACGCCACCAGCTCCCGTTCGGGGTCATGAAGGCAACGCTGTGTGCTGTCAGTGGGAAAGGAAACTCATTCCTGCTTATTTTTCCACCCAGTTTCCAGATGATGTCCGCACTTATTCAGTGATGTCATGAAAAACAAGTAGATATGATATGATTTGATTTTTCAGTATATGATATCACTCACGGTTCATTTTTAGATGACACTTTCAAAAGTCATACTAGCATAATAAATGTGTGTAAGTAAGTGTTCTTCCAGTAAACGTTTATCAGATGATATTTTCAAAAGCCATACCAGCATGGCAAATATAAATATTGCTTTTAACCAAGTGCTTTAGTGCTTTTCCAGTAAATGTTTTCACTCACAGTTCATTTTCAGATGCTTACATTTTCAAAACACATACTCTCCACCCCTCACGTTCTCTCTTCCCCCCCCCCAACACACACAAACACACACACTCCTCTACCCCTCCGCCAACACACACACACACATACACTCTCCTCTACCTCCCAAACACACACACACACACACACTCTCCTCTACCCCCGAACACACACACACACACACACACACACAAACACTCCTCTATCCCCCCAACACACACACACTCTCCTCTACCCCCGAACACACACACACACACACACACACACACACACACACACAAACACTCCTCTATCCCCCCAACACACACACACTCTCTCTCTCTCTCGCTCTCCTCTGCCTCCCAGCTCATTCCTCAGTTCTTCTTCGTCCTGTTGGGGATGAGCGGAGCTACCCTCTATCTCATCCGCCTGGCTAAAGGGCCTCATGTCAGGTAAGGACACAGCAGTTTCTTTCTCTATGGCTCTCTCTCACTGTGTGTGTGTGTGTATGTGTGTGTGTTTGTGTGTGTGTGTGTGTGTGTGTGTGCGCCTGGCTAAGGGACATTACGTCACGTAAGGACACAGCAGTTCTTTCTCTATGTCTCGGTGTGTGTGTGTGTGTGTGTGCAGCATGTCCCCATTGTCTGGAGAAGGGCTCTCACCGTGTCATGTGAAAACAAAGAGAGAGTGTGTGTGTGTGTGTGTGTGTGTGTGTGTGTGTCCTCACACTGTTTAAGGACACACAGTTTTTTCTGTGAGCGCCCATCCACAGGCAGGTGGACCAGATCAGGGACAGTCCTGATCCGACTCTGATCTGGCTATTATCTGTCTCTGATCTAGCTCTGATCTGGTTCTGGTCTGGTTTTGATCCGGCTCCGATGTGTCTGTGATGTGTGTGTTAAGGCTGTAAAGGCAGAAGTGTGTAGACATAAACACTAGTTCACTTAACATCACTTCAATTCTCTCCCTCCTTCTCTCCCTCTCTCTCTCTCATCCTCTCTCTCTGTCTCCCTGCTTCTCACCAGCTCTTTCTCTCACTCTTCCTCTCTCTCTTTCTTTCTCTCCCTCCCCCTCTCTTCCCCTCTTTCTCTCTTTCTCTCTCTCCCTTCCCAGCTGGAGACATGAGAGTAACCCAGAGCCTTGGAACAACCTCAGCCCCACCTACCAGTACAAGGTACACACACATACATGTACGCGCGCACACACACACACACACACACACACACACACACACAAATCCACCTCAGGCACTTACCAGTACAAGGTGGTGTAGATCACACACACACACGCTGGGTAACAAAAGGTCCAGCTGAATGTGCGGCCTCTGAAGCCTTTGAAGCCTGTATTACTTAACCTTTTACTAAAAGCACTCAAGCAGATCGCTCACCTGAAAGATGAGATCCAAAGGTTAGGTGCTGAGCTCTAGAATAAGGAATTCCTAGTGTGTTGCTTCATTAAGATGGCAACCAAACAGTCCACTTGGGTGGTCTCCAGGCCCTGCTCCAGACCTCCAGATCTCTAGACCCTGCTCCAGACCTCCAGATCTCCAGGCCCTGCTCCAGACCTCCAGATCTCCAGGCCCTGCTCCAGACCTCCAGATCTCTAGACCCTGCTTTGGTGCATCGGGAAGAGGCCACCAGGCAGCTCCTCTCAATGAAGGCTGCTGGAGGAAGCAGTCACTCGTCGGTCCAGGGGATGTGGATGGTCTATGCAGGCCCGATGCGTCCAGCTGCTCTCTCCATCTGGGCTTGGGTCCAGCTGTGCGGGGGTCGCTGTGTTAGTCAAGCCGTCTGCCCAAGTTGTTGGTCAAGTCACACTCAGTAGACAGTGATGAGCGTGACCCACTTCCAGCTGCCTGCTATCTTGACTGCTGTTCCCCCTGACTGCAGTACTAACTGGGGCCTCCATCATTAGAGGGGTCCTTGTCCTCACTGTGGTCACTACTGTACCAGGGCTAGAGACTGAGCTCAGCGCAGCTGTACTGCCCACTCTCCCAAAGTCTGTGAGCTGAGTTATTAATTAAACATGTGAGTACTAAGGACGTGGCTAGAACCAACTCTAAGCTCATTAAATCTTCCATTAAATAACATACACACACACAAACACACACACACACACAACCTCAGCATAACATACACACACACACACACACACACACTGATGTTAATATATGACATCACTTTATGTGTGTGTGTGTGTGTGTGTGCACAGTGGATGTACAGAACATATGTTCTTCTCTATTCCTCTAGTTGGTGGCGATCAACACAGACTATAAGAACCTCAAGAAGGAGGGGCCAGACTTCTAAAGCATCCACCCGTCTCCATGACCACAACTCCTTTTGATCTCCTTGCTATGCTCTGATTGGCTGTTCTGACCATCTCTGATGCCGCATCAAGGCAGGAAATGATCCGTCAGTCATCTCCACTGTCCGACCCAATCGCCAACCAATCATCATCCAAGCCAACTCACTGACTTAATTCACCGCCTGATTTGGTGCTGTCTCCTCTGGTTCTGATCCTGCCCTGACCTGGCTCTGATCTGACTTTATGTGCTTCACTCCAGAGGCTCTGCATCCCTGATTTTCTTTAACCTAAAAGTGTGTGTGTGTGTCTGTGTGTGAGTGTGTGTGTGTGTGTGTGTGTGTGTGTGAATGTTGTCTGATGGTTAAATGTATCCTGTGGAAATTTCCACCCTAATAAACATCAGTCTGAAGAAAAGTTCCCAAGAAGTGTCAGCATACCCCCCCCCCCCCCACACACACACAAACAAACACACACACACGCACGCACACACACACACACACACACAATGTCTATTTTAAGAGAGCACTCAGTTGTTTTATTTCATAAATAAGTAAAGAAAAAAAATCATTTGCCGAAAAAACTGCAAGTGAATATTTCTGGCCTTATTATCTCATAATCAGCTGCCAATCAAAATGATTTCAGTCCTGAAGGGTCTAAGGCCCTTTATTACTGTAACCAGATCTAGTCAACTAGTTCAGATTCACAGTGTGTGTGTGTTTGTGTGTGTGTGTGTGTGTGTTCAGATTCACAAGCTTTACTTACAAATGTGTCAACACTTCAAAATGTTTCTCTGTGTTTCACTGATTCATCAACTAAGGCCCTTCATTACTAGTGAGCTACTTCAGATTCACAAGCTTAACTTACACACAGTTCCCACACATATTCACTTGCTTAACTTACACACAGTTCCCACACATATTCACTTGCTTAACTTACACACAGTTCCCACACATATTCACTTGCTTAACTTACACACAGTTCCCACACATATTCACTTGCTTAACTTACACACAGTTCCCACACATATTCACTTGTTTCATGAAACAATTATTTTCATGCATAACACTGCATGCACATTTTTCCTCTGTCTTTCCCTCTCTCTCACAGTCCCTCACATTGATAGAGAGACACTCTAACAGGGGTCATGAGATAGATCATAACCCTCTGACTCTCATTGACATCCCTCTGTGCTTGTGTGTGTGTGTGTTTGTGTGTGTATGTTTTAGTGCAGGGAGTTTAAACTTACAGGAAAACAGCTGGATGTGTGCATATAAACATGTGTAGTGTGTAGCTGTGTGTGTGAGAAAGTGTGTGAGTGAGTTTGTGTGTGTGTTTATATTTGCGACCGTGTGTGTGTGTGTGCACATTTGTGTATGTGTGTGTGTGTGTATGGGTGTTAGTGAATGTGTGTGTGTGCATGTGTGTGTGTGTATGTGTGTGCACGTGTGTGTGTGTATTTATGCGTTAGTGTATGTGTGTGTGTGCATGCATGTGGTTGTGTGTGTGTGTATGTGTATGTGTGTGCGTGTGTGCACACATGTGTTTGTGTGTGTATGTGTGCAGGTGTGTGTGTGGGTGTTAGTGTATGCACATGTGTGTGTGTATTTATGCGTTAGTGTATGTGTGTGTGTGCATGCATGTGGTTGTGTGCATGTGTGTGTGTGTGTGTGTGTGCACGCATGTGTTTGTGTGTGTGTGTATTTATGCGTTAGTGTATGTGTGTGTGTGCATGCATGTGTTTGTGTGTGTGCGCGCGCGCGTGTGTGCGTGCGTGTGTGTGTGTGTGTGTGCGTGTGTGTGTGTGTTATGTAAGTGAGATGACAGAGGATGATGAATGCAAGGCAGCCTTCAGTAGCACAACTGATGTTAGCAGAGTAATGATGGCAAAGAAACAGATGCAAACACTGATCACCAGTGCACCTGCTCGTGTGTGTGTGTGTGTGAGAGAGAGAGAGACAGTGTGTGTGTGTGTGTGTATGTGTGAGAGAGAGAGAGAGACAGTGAGAGAGAGAGAGACAAAGTGTGTGTGTGTGTGTGTGTGTGTGTGTGTGTGTGTCTAGTCCAAAGTCTGCATCCTACTGGGTGAAAACAAACATTGCTCGGATATAGTTACAGATTATATTGACCTGCCACAACACCAGAGCAACACGTTAGATTGGGTTCATACCAGACGTTTACCCTCAGGTCCCTGTTTTATCAGAATCAGAACCAGACTCAGCTTTATTGGCCAAGTATATTTACATCTACAAGGAATCTGACTCCAGTAGATGTTGGCTCTCTGTACACCTGGCATATAAACATGTAGTAATATACATATAATACAATATACAACACAATAAATACTATAGACAAAGCAAAAATATGTGGACACATGTTGCACAAGGGACAACCATATACCTATAGGCCCCTCATATAGGCACTAATATACATATAGGCACGTAGTGACCAGTTGGAATAAAATAGGGAGAGGGGTAAGTAGGAGGGAACACACAAGGAGGATGAGCCTGAGAGGTTGCCCAGGCTGGGACACGTCAGACTACAACACTCCTCTTGTGCCACGTGCAAAAGGACAATATACGTAAGAGCGTGACAGTAAACAGACATTTCAGAAATGCGGTTGAAGGGTAATCTGAGCAGTCTGTGAAATAATAATTGACCAAGGTGGGGGGATGGCCCAATTTGTGAGGTACTCAGGAGGGCAGGGATCTGTAGCGCCTGCCAGAGGGGAGGGGGTCAAAGAGAGTGTGTGCAGGGTGAGTGGTTCCTGGTTCTTCCATTGTCCTGAAGGGAGGGCAGGGGAGCACCAATAATTTCTCTGCTGTCTGAATTGTGTGCTGTAGTTTGCATGTGTCCTGTTTTGTGGCAGCTCCAAACCAAACTGTGATGGATGACCAGAGGATGGATTCGAGCAGCAGTGTAGAAGGTGACCAACAGCTCTTGTGGTAGGCCATGCTTCCGCAGTTGTCATAGGAAGTACATCGTCTGCTGAGCCTTTTTGAGGATGGCGTTGATGTTGGACTCCCACTTGGATCCTGGGAGATGATGGTTCCAGAAACTTGAATGAGCCCACATTTGACACTGGGCTGTTGGATATTGTGAGGAGGCAGCAGTGCAGGTTGCCTCCTGAAGTCCACAACCTTCTCCACAGTCTTTAGAGTGTTCAGCTCTAGGTTGTGTTGACTGCACCAGAGCACCAGCTTGTCAAACTCCTGCTGATATGCAGACTTGTCACCATCCTGGATAAGACCAATGACAGTGGTGTCGTCAGCAAATTTTAGGAGCTTGACTGCCGGGTCATTAGAGCAGTATGTACTTACATTAGAGCAGTATGTACTTACATTTAGACAAGATCAAGATTTCAACTTAGATAAATTAAAGGTTTGAGGTTAACTTTTTTTAAGTTCACCTAAATTACTGTCACAAAATATAACTTCACACACACACACACACACACAAACACACACACACACACACTCTCTCTCTCTCTCTCTCTCTCACACACATACACACTCACATCTTTGTGAGATTTGTGTGATTTGTGAATGTGAAAAATGGGATCCAGTGTCAAGAACATGCCACTGATGAGTCTGGGTTAGAACGGGTTAGAGGCAGGAAGGGCCTGGTGATGCAGCTTTGAATATGGCAGGAAGCATAGCAGGGAATCATTTTGAGATTAAGAATGCACTTAACATCTTATACTTAATTTCTTTTATACTGCACTTTTTATTACACTATTGCACTTTCAACTTAAAATAGTGCAGTTTTTATGTTAGCAATATGCACTCTTTGGTAGTTTCTTTCATTGTGTTGTAGCTTGAATGTTATCCTCTTTTGTAAGTCACTTTGGATAAAAGTGTCTGCTAAATGCATAAATGTAAATGTGGAATCAGCTGAGCAATCAGCTGACAAAGGTGTGAGCTGGACTCTGTGGCCTGTCTGCACTAACACTGGTGCTTCATTTGTTGTATGGGTCATTTCTGGACCTTTAGACCTTAAACAACATGAGCTATCAGCTTAACTTTGTTAAGGAAACCCCAGCAGTCTCTGATGAAAAACACCCTGTTCAACGCTCTGGAGTCTCTGATGAAAAACACCCTGTTCAACGCTCTGGAGTCTCTGATGAAAAACACCCTGTTCAACGCTCTGGAGTCTCTGATGAAAAACACCCTGTTCAACGCTCTGGAGTCTCTGGTGAAAAACACCCTGTTCAACGCTCTGGAGTCTCTGATGAAAAAAAGAACACCCTGTTCAACGCTCTGGAGTCTCTGCTGAAAAAAAGAACACCCTGTTCAACGCTCTGGAGTCTCTGCTGAAAAAAAAGAACATCTTGTTCAATGCTCTGCAGTCTGCAAATGCCTTGCAACAATGCCTCTAGTTTCCATATTAACCCACACTCTGAGCCAAAACTGGCTGAGGTTTTGTAGGTCATCCGTCACTGTGGTCACCAGCTGGCATATAAGGGAGTCCACTGGCATGATCTTCACCAGAGGAGGACGGCCAGGGGCAAATCAGCAGAGTCTAGAGCAGCTGTTTGCATAATTAAACTGGTGACCCAACATCCAAAGGACGCTACTAGCTCAGCTCTAAAGGACTTGTTTTAGATGTGGTTGCAAGAACTCTAGTGGACAGAAGAGCCGTGACAGACACATCAGAGGGAGAGGAGGTAGGAGATCAGGTGTTGGCACAGGCGCTACTTCAAAGAGATGCTTCATAGTGTCATTTCCTGATTCATTCTTTTCTTTATTCTGCTTTCTGAAATCATAATCTGATTCTAATTCAATAAGTAATGCTTAGTAAACCGGAGTTAAAACAGTGGTGTGTGTGTCTGGGTGTGTTTATGTGTGTCTTTGGAGCTTCAAGATGTTTCACCTTTCATCCAAAAGGCTTCTTAAAGTGAGGCAAAAAGTCAAACACAAATTCTCTTGATACAAAGGAGTCTCACAGTGGTACTATCCATGTCTTATGTATTACAGTCAGTAGTATAGCAGTGGTATTATCCATGTCTTATGTATAACAGTCAGTAGTATAGCAGTGGTACTATCCATGTCTTATGTATTACAGTCAGTAGTATAGCAGTGGTACTATTCATGTCTTATGTATTACAGTCAGTAGTATAGCAGTGGTACTATCCATGTCTTATGTATTACAGTAGTATTGCAGTTTGCCATTTAGAAAACAGACACTGTTCTATTGTGATTTGCATCTGCACATTCCTTCAGTGTGCACAGAGAAATATTCATTCAGTCACTGTATCTATTCCCCAAATGCTGAACATGACATTATGTAACAGGACTGATCTATGTCAAAGGTGTTTCTGTTGTTTTTGGTTTCACTGCACATTCACCACCACTGTTGTCATGCTGAGTGACAGCGTGTGCTATAGTTATGGCAGCACTAGTAATGTTGGGTGAAGAATGAAGAGTTTTGGTGGCTGTAGTGCATTCTGCAGCAAATGTTAACTGGAGTGTTCAGGTTTGTGTTGGTAAAGCACCAGTAGTGGATCTAGACTTTTGTACATAGGGTGGCCAGGGGGTGGCCAAGGCTATTTCAGGGGGGCCAATATGACAAAAATGTAGCCTGAGCATGTCTGAAAGACACAGCATAAGTGCATAGGTGCCAAAACAAAACACACACACACACACACACACACACACACAGGCACACAATTACTCAAAATCCATCTTATTTTGTCTCGTGTCCTACAGGGGGAAAACTCACTCAAAACTCTTCTTCTTCTCCACCTATATACTTTCCTCTCTTTGTTCTTCAGCAACTATGCAGGAGAAACACGTCTTGTTTCAAAGAGTTGTTAAATCTTACCCTTTTCTCTCTTTTCACTGGCTTGAAAAAAACTTTTTGCATTGAATAATGTTAACATAAAATTTACAAATTACTTACATGCAAAATTATACACATCCTCATTCTGTAGGCTAGACTAAAAATATCATCCTCCAAACTAATGCAACCATACCTATAAATGTTTAGTTAGATCATAGCCCTGATATAGCTTACTTTACACAAGAGCAAACAAGCTCTCTGACCATTTCAAACTGGATTACAGTAGCTTAAAACATAGCCTATAATTTTAGACTATAGCTGTGCTTGAAATATCTTTGGATTCAATAAGATTTGATGTTTTGGCATCAATTTTAAAGTTTGTAGAGTTCTTGAGCTATTGCACTAAGAAGAATGCAGTTATGCAGAATAAAATATGATTACATTCAAAGTAATTTCAGAGATATCTGTCTGGTGAACCATTTATCACAGTAGCAACTAATATTGCAAAGTTCAGATTGCGTACTTCCACATGATGCACTGTATGGTAGGCCATATGCTATGTGTTACAAATGCTGAGAAAAACAGAGAAAGGGTGTTGTTTTAGAGAGGAATGCAATATGCAAGTACCATCTGAAAACTCACATTACGCATTTTTATACAATGTACGTGGTGTGTGTAGGAGCCAAATGTTGCTGGGTGTCTATTTTGTTGTCATCTTTCTTTGGCACACTGGGTGGCGCATGTCCACAACTGTGTCAGGTATATCGGTAGTGAACGTTATGTTGTCGTTAGGTGTTTGACCCGGAAGAGCAAAGGGTTTTGACCGCTTGTGCGCTCGCCACTCTTGCTTGCGGAATTACTGGCCATTTTTGCCCAGTGCGTTTGTTTTCTACACAGTAAGTCAAGTGAGCTTAGCATGGCTAACATTTAGCGCGTCAGCCAGGCCATACCGGAATCAGGTATCTCAGTAGTTCAGTATTAGACCAAACTCTAACCCTAACCCTCATTTTAGTTTGAACTACAGACACTTCATTTTAGTTTGAACTACAGACACCTCATTTTAGTTTTAAGAGGCAGACAACATTGCTGCGAGAATTTATTTCAAATTGCTAATTGAGCATCTTTTATAGCTAACACTGATAGCTATATTTTATTTTATTTACTTTATGCATCTTAAATCTGATTGTTACTAATTTATCCATGTAAATGTTGATGACCACCATATACCCATAGAAATTACTTCATTAAGTTAACCTTAATCCTTATGCACAGTTGCACAATTAGGAACTGACATCTTTTATCTGATGAGCTATTCCTTAAAGCTTACATCATAATAACAGTTTCACTGTAGAACCTCTCCATTTCCTCGCAGTGATTTGACTGCACAAAAGCTCACCAGCTTGAAAAAAGTGCTTCTAACAAAGACGTGCAGTGAACTATCAATCATCAGTATTAACAAATGAAATTCAAGGGGGCACCTAGGGTGGCCAATCAGATTCCAGGGGAGTCCAGTGCTACCTCGGCCCTTCCTCTGGCTCTGCCCCTGTAAAGAATTTTGAAACGGTGGACATTGTATTGAGACAAGTTTGAAAATCTTTGGCAAAAACTGTAATACACAGTTGTTGTTTTTATAGTTTGCATGAACCACTGACCTGTAGTGTGTCTGTGTGTGTGTGTGGCTATTTTTTCATGCTGAGTTTATTCTACTGGAATCTAGATTGGAACTATGGTTCTAGTTGAAGGCCTTGTGTCAGTTCCTGGTTCCTTGTTGGTTGTGGTTCCACTGCTTCTTCTGTTGTACCTGTTCTTCCGGGGAACTGACTCTCAACATGACCGTCCAGAACCTCCAGGACCCAAAGGCCTACCCCTGCTGGGGAACCTTCTGCAACTGGACCTAAAGAGAACCTACCAGAGCCTCTGTGAGGTAAGATCTGCTAGAGAACCAGGACTACTCCTAGAGAACCTAGAGCACTGCTAGAGAACCCAGAGAACCCAGCTCTGGCATATCCATGTCTGTGACTGAGGTGCCCTTGAGCAGGGCATCCCTCACTGCTCCCTGGGATAGTGTGTGATCACTGTGTGTGTGTCACTTATTCATGGATGGCGTAAAGTAGTGTGATCGTGTGTGATCACTGTGTGTGTGTCACTTATTCATGGATGGCGTAAAGTAGTGTGATCGTGTGTGATCACTGTGTGTCTGTCACTTATTCATGGATGGCGTAAAGTAGTGAGATCACTGTGTGTCTGTCACTTATTTATGGATGGCGTAAAGTAGTGTGATAGTATGTGATCACTGTGTGTGTGTCACTTATTCATGGATGGCGTAAAGTAGTGTGATAGTGTGTGATCACTGTGTGTGTGTCACTTATTCATGGATGGCGTAAAGTAGTGTGATCGTGTGTGATCACTGTGTGTCTGTCACTTATTCATGGATGGCGTAAAGTAGTGTGATAATGTGTGATCACTGTGTGTGTGTCACTTATTCATGGATAGGGTAAATGCTGAGACCCAATTTCCCTCAGGGGATCGACAGACTTTGTTTACACTCTTAGACTTAGAACCTGGAGTACTTGAGCTGTGTTCTTCCACTAAGTAAATCTCTAATTGGGTTCTCCTCTCTCATCAGCATAGAGATCAAGCACTGATACAGACAGCATTTTAATGATCTTAACTGGACCTCCAATACAATCCATCAAAGACATACCATAATATACTGTAGATACATTTTCACATTGCACTTTTTTTGTGTGTGTGTGTGTGTGTTTCGATTAGGAGGGTTCAGTGGATGAGTCATTCTCCTGTTGTGTTTGATCCCAGCTGGCCAAGCAGTACGGTCCAGTGTTCACTGTCCACTTTGGGCCCAAGAAGGTGGTGGTTCTGGCCGGATTCAAGACCGTCAGACAGGCCCTGGTCACTCAGGCTGATGAGTTTGGAGATCGAGACATCACACCTGTGTTCCATGACTTAAACCATGGCCATGGTACCACACACACACACTCTCTATCTCTCTCTCGCCTGTCTGTAGGGATTATCTTCTCCAGTAGTATCTAGCATTCAAATTTATGGTCTTAAGTCCAAATCCTTTGTGCACAACGTTAAAAAATACACCATTATAAACACTGAACTGAAAGCGAAAGGAAAAGAGTCCGGGCAAAACTGAGTGCAAAAATACGGTTTATTCTGTCAGAAAACCAACATTAGAAAGCGGAGCGAGGATCCTGAGATCCCGATCCCCAACACAGAAACTGCATCTCCTTTTAGAAAGCACAGAGCACAGAGCACAGAGCATTCCACAGAGCACGGGAAATCTATAGGAATAACATCCATACATCCAGATCATCCAGATCATAGAGATCATACAGATCATACAGATCATCCTCTTTCACTGCAAACTTCTCAGCAGAACAACAGCTAACGTAATTCATCAGGGCCACATCAAAAGTACATTAGATATTTGATTGACAACTTTAGCAGAATAGTGAGAATCCTAACGCTACAGTGAGAATCCTAACACTATAGTGGAAACTTAAGAATAGTGAGAATCCTAACACTATAGTGGAAACTTAAGAATAGTAAGAATCCTAACGCTTTAGTGGAAACTTAAGAATAGTGAGAATCCTAACGCTTTAGTGGAAACTTAAGAATAGTGAGAATCCTAACGCTACAGTGAGAATCCTAACACTATAGTGAAAACTGAAGTAAAACAGCTCCTAAGCAGGCTTGTTAGCACAGTAGAGCAGGTCAGTTGTTCCAGGGTGACATTAGGGGGCAGCAGAGACATCAGGAAAAGAGCCTTTAATGGTGCAGCACAGGCCCACCTGCTCCAGTGGCACACTTGGAGCCCAGGAAGCACAAAGTTCCTGTCCTACCTTCTATGTTCTTAAGTTAACATTATATCAGCAAAAGAACTTTAAAGACAGTGCTCCAATGCGGGGCCCTTAGTGGGTAAGACCTATTGTTCCAACGTGGCATTAGGAGCGCATCAGATGTCAAAAGAGTTTAGTTGTAGGCAACTGGACTTCTTTATAGCATTCAACACTACTGTGCATCTGCCCTTATCTGCTGGGAGTATCATGATGTTCTCCTCCTTAGGTAATGGCTTTCCTCTCCAGGTAGGTGAGATTAGACGGTGGTGTCTTTGCACTTGTAAGTGCTGCAGACACTTTCATCCTGATTTGATTGACTCTCAGGCCAATTCACAACTGGACCAAGGGGTTGGGCCAAGAGGTTCCTCCAGAGATAAATAGTACCTCTTCCCACACCAGAATTAGACCTGACGAAGCCTGTTGCAACAGATGAAACGTTGTCAAGCTCAATAAAGAAGTCCAGTTGCCTACAACTAAACTCTTTTGACTAAGATGACCTGGATGAATGAGAATCTTCACAGACATCAGATGTCAAGGAGAACTTTCAGAAAGGCCCCAGGTTCTGGATGTGGTTCTCCCAGGGGCAGATGGAGCCCAGAGCTGCCATGGAGCATTAGAACTTCTAAAAGCCCCCAAGCTTTGAGCATGGTTCTCCCAGGGGCAGATGAAGTCCCTATGGAGCTGTAGGAACTACTGATCTAGTGGAACTGAGGAGGCTTCAGCCAACTGGTGGTCACCCAACAAGCCCTGGAAATAGATTTTTTTTTAACTGTTTTTTTCAATCGCTAACAGGCCTTTGTCCAACCACCAGCCTCATTTACAAAACTCTAAATACAATTTGCACACCATCTGCCTGTTCTGGCCATACGGTTGACACATTTCCTGCTCATTTCACACTATATGCAGTTAATGAATGCATTCTTTAATGTTTACATTTTCTTTACATACAGGATCATGCCAACACCAAAATGATGTATCTTATATGACTTATTTGCACATGGAAATCTAATATCCAAGACCTTAGAGTACAACACCCTTATTTAGGCAGTAACAGCAGCACAACGGTTACAAACATGATCATTCTTGAATGAACACTGAGCAGATAATTGGGGAAAAATAGACAAACCATCTCCAGTTTCAAATGCAATCGGATGGGTTGACAGGTGTTGACACCAGACTGATGTTTTGTTGTATTTAGAGGTTTTGTAAAGGTGATTACAGTTTAGGTAAAAGTATGTTAGCAGCTGGGAATAACTGTAGGCCTGTGCATCTGCAACAATTCTTGAAGAACTTCTGTGGAACATTCATTATGTAAATGAATGAAATGGCATTTTAGAAATGGCACACATCACTGTAGACACTCACAAAAATAATTGGTGGTTACTGTTAGTAAATAGAACCAGGGTTTTGAAGTCATGGATTTGAAATACATGAAAATGAATATAGTTCCAGAAATGCCGTCACTTGTTAGTATTTTGAAAGTCAGTATACAGTGACTGACTACATGTTCACTCTGTAAAGAGCAGCTAGTGTTCCGTAGAATTATTTAACTTTGAGCCAGAATTGCAAAATGCAAACTAACATTTTGGCTAACAGCGTGATGTAGGTGTTTTGCTGTATTAAGAGTTTAGAAAATGTATTTTAAGTATAGGCTAATGCTTGTCAGCGATTGAAAAACACTGTGAATAGTGTCCTTGAACTGCATATCCCCTTACAGCGCCACCTCTGGCAGTCTCCAGTATTGCCTGAATATTCTCAGTTTCATCATCTCTCATCATCTGAGCTCAGGGGTTAGAACTGAGGGAGATGTGGTGCTTTGCTTTGTCCAACCTCAGACACACACACACACACACACACACACACATACTCTCTCTCTCTGGTCTGTCTGCAGGGATCATCTTCTCCAATGGTGCTAACTGGAAGGAGATGCGGCGCTTTGCCCTGTCCAGCCTCAAGGACCTTGGCATGGGCAAGAGGGGGAGTGAGGAGAGGATCCTGGAGGAGGCACAACACCTGGTGGAGGTGCTGGAGAAGTTCAGAGGTAAACACACACACACACACACACACCTGGTGGAGGTGCTGGAGAAGTTCAGAGGTAAACACACACACACACACACACACACACACACACACACACACACACACACACACACACACACACACACACACACACCTGGCTTACTTAGTGTTAATGTCAAGGAGTGTTAATGTCAAGGAGTGAGATCGATCATGGGGGTAACATTGGGAGGATCCATGGAGAGGAGGATGACCAATAACTAAACTTGATGCCTGCCTCTGAGACATTCAAATCTGGATGCCTAACAATGTCTCATGTTTAATTAAGCAATAAGCCATTAGAGGCCGTGGGTTTGTGCTGAACAGCTAAGGGGTGTTGTTAGGCACGATGTGAAGCGGAGTTCCATTAAACCCCCTTAGCTGTTCTAAATCGAGTGGCTCATTGCTTTTCAAAAACTGTTCCATAAGATGTTTGATAAGATTTTATCAGATTCAGCCACAGATCTTTGTTATCAGCCACAAAAATCAAAAAAATAAAATAGTATATAATAAAAAACCATTCTTCTGCCAAAACATAAAGCTCCTCTTGGGAAGTGGTTGCCGGGCAACACTAAACATATAGTTCCTCTAGTTCCTCCTCAACTCTGTTGTCTAGGTGTAGTAATACCTGCATTAAAAACCTATGCCACGGCCCAAACACTCACCAGAACAAAAAATATGAACATATCTCTCCTATCCTCGCTTCCTTTAACTGGCTCCCTAAAAGTCGAATCAGTCAAATACTCCTCCTAACCTATAAAACCCTCAATGGCCCCCTGCTCCGACATGTATTAAAACTTACTGGAGACAAAACTGTTGTGAGAGGAGCTGTATCAATGGAATTGAACTGAACTGTCCCTTCACTTGGACACGTCTCAGCCACTAAACAATGAAATATGTGTCCCTTCACTTGGACACGTCTCAGCCACGAAACAATGAAATATGTGTCCCTTCACTGGTGTCCCACAGGTAAACCCTTTGACACGTCTCAGCCACTAAACTATGAAATATGTGTCCCTTCACTTGGACACGTCTCAGCCGCTAAACAATGAAATATGTGTCCCTTCACTTGGACACGTCTCAGCCACTAAACAATGAAATATGTGTCCCTTCACTGGTGTCCCACAGGTAAACCCTTTGACACGTCTCAGCCACTAAACTATGCCGTCTCCAACGTCATATCAGCCATCATCTACGGGAGCCGCTTCGAGTACAATGACTCCCACTACACCGCCATGGTCAATCGGGCCAATCACAACTTCAAACTCACAGGCTCCGCCTCTGTGCAGGTGTGTAACAACCGTATGTGTGCCTGTATACTGAGAAATATGAAATTACAAATTATTATTACAGTTTATCATTCACAGTTAATGGACCTTTCTGAATGGTCAATCATTGTTGGGCAAATAGCCTAGGGTTAGGGTTAGGGTTCGGGAACACCGTTAACCACGTGTGTCCCACAAACAGAAAAACACACAAAGCACATTTGACTCCGGTTGATATGACAGCTGTGGTGTGGGGAAGACTATAGAGATCAGTTGCAGGTGGAAACATTATTTGAAGGTATTAAAAAGCTTTGAATAAATATGAAATTGCTTTAACTATGGTCATCTGATTTTTTTCTTGCAATAAACTGCCTTGCTTCAGCAAAACACCTGGCTGGGACACCCCAGTTAGATTGTGATTATTAGCCCACAGGCAGTATTCAGTTTGTGGTGCTCCTCAACCTTTTTTTATCTTTTATGCCCAAACAAGTAGGCTATATGAGAATCATAATCAGTTTTATTTGCCAACTTTACTTGTGTATATAAGGAATCTGACTATGGTAGATGTTGGCTCTACATTTAGTAGACATGTACAAGTACACATTCAATAGGCACATTCACTGGTGCACCAGTGCTGCTTGTCTGTGTTCCAGTTGTGACATCTGTCAGATACACATGCTGACTCCTGTCAGTCAGGAAGCTGGAGATCCACAGACAGATGGCAGGAGATACAGTGAGCTGAGAGAGTTTGGCGGTGAGGATTTCAGGTATGATGGTGAACGCTGAGCTGAAGTCCACAAACAGGATCCTTGCATAGGTCCTGGGTGGTCAAGGTGTTGACCAGAATGAAGTTCACTGCATCATCCTCTGACCTGTTTGCCCTGTTGGCAAACTACAGGGGGTCCAGCTGGTGATCTCGTAACCATGAGCACAAAAGATAAGGACCAAGCCCTGCTCCAGAAAGCTCCATTGCATCTGAGTGCATGTGTCATATATAAAAGAGAGAGTTCATGTAGTCCCTGTCTACCTGTGGGTTTGTGTTTTCTTTATGTGTGTGTGTGTGTGTGTGTGTGTGTGTCTGTTTGTCTGTCAGGTGTATAACCTTTTCCCAAGCATTGGGCCGTGGGTAGAGAACCGGCAGCGTTTGGTGGAAAACTCTCACGAGAACATTGCAGAGATGATGAACCAGATCAGTGGTCTAGAGAAGACACTCAACCCTCAAGATTGCAGGGGCTTTGTTGACTCCTTCCTGGTCCGAAAGCACTGTGACCAGGTAAATACAACGACTTCCTGGTTCACCAGCATAGTGAAGTATTAAACATGACATGTTCTTAATCTGCAAAACAACTTGCCTAAGCCTGTCGAGTAAGTTAGCATGCAGAGAAATCAGGTAAACGCAACTACTTCCTGGTTAGCATGCAGAGAAATCAGGTAAACGCAACTACTTCCTGGTTAGCATGCAGAGAAATCAGATAAAGATTCCTTCCTCCTTCTGGTCCCCAAGGAGAGTGAACAGGTAAACCCAACACTTGGCAGATAAGCCCATCCCTCTGCTAGCAGAGTGTGGAGGTAAGGTCTGTATGAGCACATCTTAAACGCGGAGGTTCAGCGCTAGATGAATAGAACTTACAGACCGAGAACATGAGAACTAGTGGCCTAGTTCTGCGCCTTGGTGGGTTTTAGATTAGTTTAAGAATGATCGATTCTGTTCATTCTGTTGGCGTTCCCAGTCTGACAGTGTGTGTGTGTGTGTTTGCATGTATGTGTGTGTGTATGTTTCACGGTTGGTCTTCCGATATGTTTAATGTGTGTGTGTGTGTGTGTGTGAGTAAATTGTGTACGTGAGAGTTAAATAGCTAACAGGTACAGGGTTAAGATAATCTGAAGTTGTGGTGGTTCTTCCTGATAAAGGAATCGGGTCAGAAGAACTCGCTGTTTCACAACCAGAACCTGGTGAACTGTGTGTCCAATCTGTTCTCTGCTGGAACCGACACCACTGGAACCACCCTGCGCTGGGGTCTACTGCTCATGGCTAAGTACCCCCTCATCCAGGGTGAGCTTAAATAGCCATTTCAGGTTTAATGTCATCAGATTAAATACCTTCAAATCTGAAGTGAGATTAAATCAGATTAAATAACCCTTATGCACGGTGAATTTAAATACCCCCTTCAGATCAAATTCTCCCTCCGCTGTAGCAAATTATATACTTTTAAAAAAACACCTACCCCAGCATCAAGGGTATTAACTTCCCTTCAGTTTAAATATCCTGGCATAGAGGCTATGAAATGCCCCCTCTATTTAAATACCCTGCCTAGGGGCTATTAAATACCCTGCCTTGAGGCTAGTATTAGTACTGAATGCTGTGTCTGCTGTACTGGTGCGTATAGAACGTGTGCAAGAGGAGATCGGGCGTGTGATTGGCGGGAGGCAGCCAGTGGTGGATGACAGGCGGAGTCTGCCCTTCACGGACGCCGTCATCCACGAGACGCAGCGCATGGCCAATGTTTTCCCCATGAGTCTGCCTCACGTCACCACAACTGATGTGGTCCTCCTGGGCTACCGTATCAAGAAGGTCAGCAGAGTAAACACCCACATCACTGCCAAGGGTCTCTTCTTTTCTACAGCTGAATCTATAGAAATGGGCTACAAATGTGTGTGTGTGTGTGTGTGTGTGTGTGTGTGTGTGTGTGTGTGTGTGTGTGTGTGTGTGTGTGTGTGTGTGTGTGTGTGTGTGTGTGTGCATGTGTAGGGCACGTCTGTGTTTCCGCTGTTGGCAACGGTGCTGCAGGATGAGACGGAGTGGGAAACACCCCACAGGTTCGACCCGCATCACTTCCTGTGTAGTAATAACTTCCTGATTAGTATTTCCTCTTGCTACTGATCAATCACACCTCACCCACCTCAACCCTTACTGACACCTCACTGTGTGTGTGTGTGTGTGTGTGTGTGTGTGTGTGTGTGCGTGTGCTTCTGCTCATTCTGCACTCCAGGTTCAATCCATATCACTTCCTGGACCAGCAAGGACGCTTCATTAAGAGAGATGCCTTCCTACCCTTCTCTGCAGGTATGGCCCACAACACACACACAAATACACACACACATACACACATACCCCACCAATTTAATAAATACCCCACCTCAATAGCTACCTTTTTTCTCACACACACAAATACACTTCACTATCAGCATTTCCCTATCTGGCAGGATTATAGTTGACCTTGAGCTATTACCTTTTGACCCCTGACCCCTAGGTCGTCGGGCATGTCTGGGGGAGGCCCTGGCTAAGATGGAGCTCTTCCTCTTCTTCACCACCCTGCTGCAGCACTTTCGTTTTGCCCCTCCCCCTGGGGTCAGCGAAGATGACCTTGACCTGACCCCCACTGTGGGAGCCACCCTCAATCCTGCACCCCATAAGATCTGTGCCATCCCCCGCATCTAAGGGGCCACCCTCAATCCTGCACCCCATAAGCTCTGTGCCATCCCCCGCATCTAAGGGGCCACCCTCAATCCTGCACCCCACAAGCTGAATGTTTATGACAGGCTCGGGTACTCATGTCGAAGACCACAAGTAAAGTGTAACTGAATCTTTTACCAAAGCACATGATGTACACAACTGGCCTTACACTAGCACTAGACTAGCACTCAGCCCGATAATCACTGCCAATGATGATACTCAACAACAGTGAATTAGACAGATTGGTGGTACGGTGTGATTAGGCAAATTACAATCATGATGAAGTGATTGAAATCTTGATGTGAAAGTGTGTGTGTGTGTGTGTGTGTAAGGTGCGTAGACTGCTTTTGGACAAATAAAGCACTTGTTAACACTCCTTATCTGTCAGTCTTATCTGTCAGACTTCAGTTGAGCCCACGGAAACATCACACTATTCCCCCTCAAAACACCCATAGCATTTATATATATAAATATAGTTAATGTTTCTGTACATCTACTTGCGTGAACCACCCACATCTCTACTGACCTGCCCATCAGTGCATGCATGAGACAAGCACAATCTGGCTGTAGGAAATGGAGGTAAACTGTACTTTGTATTGCAAGTTAATGGTACTTTGTACATATTCCACCATGTTTTAGGCTAGTAAAGATGTAGCATCTAGATTATGCGCCTTTGTAAACTAGCGGATGTGGTTAACCTCCTCAAAGAATAGCCTGCCGGGTATGTATAGTTTTAGGAGGACTGCAGTGACACCACCAGGTTAAATATCGCCATTACAGCAGGCTACGACACAGCCCTCACATATAGAGCAGGTTACTATACATTTAGGCTGCTCTCCGTGCTGAATCAAATAGAGCAGGTTACTATACATTTAGGCTACTCTCCGTGCTGAATCAAATAGAGCAGGTTACTATACATTTAGGCTACTCTCCGTGCTGAATCAAACTGGGTGAAATAAATATATGGCGAAAAATATGCAAAACTTTAGGAAGAGGAAAAACCATCAGAAAAGGATGAGAAGTGGTAGTGCTTAGCAGGACACGTAGGCTGTCTCCATTGCTCAGTTCTGGTGTTCCGTGACAAATTCTATACTTGTAAGATGAGTTGCTTGTCGAAATCGAAAGTGCACTCCTACCGTTGGTATGTATAAAATATATAACAGAATCAAGATGAGAGGCTTTTAGTTTGGACTACTCTCGGAAATGACGTTTTCCCTTAGCAACCAGATGTAGTTGACTTGGATACAGCAAAGCAGCAGAAGTCGATGGCGGTAGTGATCGGGGAGAAGAAGCCAATTTGGCAACAAATATGTGACGGTAAAAAGGGTTGTTTAACTATTGTAAACAAAAAGCTATTTGTATAATATGTCATGTAGTTGACACTCGTCATCTGTGTTGCGATAGACTATGAGGCAGAGCAGCCCAAACCTCCGGACGCCGCAGCTCGGTGGGGAAGCTCCTCTGCCAGCACCCTTGTCACCCAGTACAGCGCCAGCAAACACACTCCTGTCTTCTACGGGCTGGCCACAGCGAAGGTCAGACATTAAAACTGGACACTTCTAGCGAATGTCACGAACGTGAATTAAAATGAAAAACTGAAAAAGGCACATTTATTTAGCGAAACAGAAAGACGTTTTTTTCTCCGGCGGCGTAAAGTTGCATTCAAACTCTCCTCCGTGTTTTGCCCTAACCTGTATCTAGGTGCCCGTGGACACCGATCCGCTGGCGGACTTCAACCCGCTGCTGGCCCACCCTGCGCTGGCCGGCTACGCCTTGCTGGACAGACCCAGGGAATCTGGTGCCCAGCGGGCGCGGCAAGAGACTGCAGAGCCCCAAATCCATCAGCGTGAGTCTTGCCTTATGTAAACATCACAGGTTGCCAGCACGCACAGGCATTCCAGGCACTTAACAGATTTCATTTTAGTGTGTGTTTGGCATTTCTGTCGTTTTATGTCTGTAAACTGAGGTCCATGGTGCTCTCACACTTACTAAATTGCACCTTCACTTATTGCACCTTACATATTGCACATTTCACTTTTTTCCAATCTACACCAGCTACCAAGAAGAGCTACCTCGAACTTTCCTTTCCTTCTTGCTGGAAGCGTATATGGTTACCTGTATGTCGTATGTCTTATGTCTATTTATTGTGGATGACTGTGTGCACTTCATGTCCATGAGTGTGGTTGTATGTTTATTTGCGTTAGTGTGTGTGTGTGTGTGTGTGCGTGTTTCTAGTTTAAATTGCACATTTGGTGTCTGGTGAAACGCAATCCCAGTCCTCTGTGTATTGCCTGTTCCATAGTGAATTGACAATAAAGTACACTTTGACTTTGACTTTGACTAAACCTTACAGAGGTGTTTATATTTGGCGTTGTCAGTGATCTCCATCCTTGCCTCTCAGGTCCTACCACTCGCTACCTACAGGAGGCGTTGTTTCCTGCGTTGCTCCCGGGCCTTGAGGCTGTGCTTTTGGAGGCACAGAGACACCAGTGTCTACAGGTGTGTGTGTGTGTGTGTGTGTGTGTGTGTGTGTGTGTGTGTGTGTGTGTGTGTATGTGTCTTGATTCCCTTTGTCCTCAGCAGTGTCTTAGTCTTGGTTTTAGGCGATCTTGAGTACAACACTGGTGTGTGTGTGTGTTTGTGTGCGTGTGTGTGTGTGTGTGTGTAAGGGAGAGAGTAAATGACATGTCTGCTATGACCTACACTTTAGTATGTTTGTGTGTGTATGTGTATGTGTGTGTGAGAGAGAGCGAGAGAGAGAGAGAGAGAGAGTGAATGATATGTGTGTTTTGAACTGCACATTAGTGTGTGTATGTGTGTGTGTGTGTGTGAGTGTATGTGAGAGAGAGAGAGTGTGTGTGTGAGTGTTTGTGAGAGAGGGAGAGAGAGCGAAAGAGAGTAAATGACATGTCTGTGATGAGCTCTACTCTATTCAATAATGATGTGATGATCTGCATTTGTTCTCTGTCATCTCTCCTCCCTCGTTCCCAGAGGAAGAGAA
>PYXC01001177.1:332500-335000 GCA_015244755.2 Tenualosa ilisha | reverse complement strand
TCCCTCGCTTTTTCATACACACACACATACACACACAACACACACACACACACACAGATACTCTTTCACACACACACACACACATGTAGATTCTCTGTCTCTGTTTCATGCACACACACACACACACGTATGCACACACACACATACAGACTCTGTCTATCTCTCCCTCATACACACACCACACACACAGAACACCACACATATGTGTGTGTGTGTGTGAGCTGAAAGGCTGAGATTCTGTGCCGTGGCAACCATTATGGTGCTGCTTACATAACTGACCCAGTTACCACGGCGATGGAGAGAAAAGAGGAGAAACTACGAGAGAGAGAGGGAGAGGAGGATAGAGGAGGAGAGAGAAGGATAGAGAGAGAAAAGGGAGAGAGGAAAAAAAGAGAACCATGGTAAAGGCTGACAGAGTGAGAGAGAAAGAGGGAGAGAGAATGTTTGAAGATGGGGCAGGGAAAGAAGATGGGGTGATACAGACAGAGGAAGGAAAAGAAATGGAGGGAGAGAGAAATAAAGAGGGAGTAAGTGAGAGAGAGGGAGAGAGAAATAGAGGAAGAGAGAGGGAAAGAAACAGGGAGAGAAAGAGAGAGAAATAGAGGGAGAGAGAGAAGGAGGGAGAGGGAGGGGTGAAAGCCAGAGGCAACTTCCTTTCAGCAGCCATCAGAAAACCTCTTTAAGAACACACACTTACACACACAGATACACACACACACAACACTGCACAAACACACACTCATACATACACACACACACACACACACACTGCACAAACACACACTCATACATACACACACACACACACACACACACAGACACACATACACACACTCACACATACACACACACACACACAGACACACATACACACACACACACACTCACACATACACACACACACACACACAGACACACATACACACACACACACACACACACACACACACACTGCACAAACACACACTCATACATACACACACCACACACACACACATACACACACTCACACATACACACATTCACACATACACACACACACTCACACATACACACAGTGTTCTACTTACATTTGGTGTAGTACACACATACATAGTGCACAAACATGTGTTCATACAGCCCCCATTTACACTTGAAATGTGTGTGTGTGTGTGTGTGTGTGTGTGTGTGTGTGTGTGTGTGTGTGTCAAGCCGCCATGATGCCTCTGACTGCCTTACTGGGCGGCCACACAGGCATTCAGCGCGCCTGTGAACCTTTTTTGCATTTTGTGTCTGTGCTCTTGTGTAGCCGGTGGTTGGAGCGACACTACTCCACCCACTGACTACACCTGACACTACTCCACCCACTGACTACACCTGACACTACTCCACCCACTGACTACACCTGACACTACTCCACCCACTGACTACACCTGACACTATTCTACCCACTGACTACACCTGACACTACTCTACCCACTGACTACACCTGACACTACTCCACCCACTGACTACACCTGACACTACTCCACCCACTGACTACACCTGACACTACTCCACCCACTGACTACACCTGACACTACTCCACCCACTGACTACACCTGACACTACTCCACCCACTGACTACACCTGACACTACTCCACCCACTGACTACACCTGACACTACTCTACCCACTGACTACACCTGACACTACTCTACCCACTGACTACACCTGACACTACTCCACCCACTGACTACACCTGACACTACTCCACCCACTGACTACACCTGACACTACTCTACCCACTGACTACACTACACCTGTGCACTGCTGCGCTGCGTTCTACTAAATGTACAACAGAGACAACTCAGGACACATTAATTGTGATCTTGTAGCCTGTGTACATTAATGTCTTAGAACAGACCAAAATCGTTGCAGAGTTTACAAAGCCTACAAGACTGCTGCTAGATTTTACAGCACAACTTTGCATGAACTGGAGGCCAGACGGAAAAAATTCTTTTAAGCCGACGTGCGCAAATGTCTCTCCTACTGTCCCTCAGTCACCAGTTAGCGCTGCTAGTGGCGGTGTTACACACTGCGCATTGAAATCCATAGGGTAGGAATACGTTCTCCTAGCACGAAAATAAGGCCTAACACGTGATCACAGCACGTTTGAATACATTTTATTTTGTGATGACTTCACGAAAATTCGTGAGACCGGGTTGGATCAGCCTGACCACGCCGGCTAGGAGTATGCGCCGTAGACACTGGACCGAACCGAAAACTGAAAATTTGGCCTTGAAGCCTCCCACTGAAACTGATGTGATGCCTCTGTCCACTTCTTTTACTGTCTGTGGGTGTTACAAAGCCTACACAGTAGACTAGCATGTTGCTAACTATGTCTGGTGTTATTTAGCCTCCACAGTGGGCTAGCATGTCACTAACCTTGTCTGGTGTTATTTAGCCTACTCAGTGGGCTAGCATGTTGCTAAACTGTGTCTGGTGTTATTTAGCCTACTCAGTGGGCTAGCATGTTGCT
>PYXC01001177.1:315000-317500 GCA_015244755.2 Tenualosa ilisha | reverse complement strand
CACACCTTCACTACACCGTCACAACACCTTCACTACACTGTCACAACACCTTCACTACACCGTCACACACACCTTCACTACACCCTCACACACACCTTCACTACACCGTCACACACACCTTCACTACACTGTCCACACACCTTCACTACACCCGTCACACACACCTCCACTACACCCATCCCACACACCTTCACTACACCGTCACACACACCTTCACTACACTGTCACACACACTTCACTACACCCGTCACACACACCTTCACTACACCCATCACACACACCTTCACTACACTGTCACACACACCTTCACTACCCCTGTCACACACACCTTCACTACACCCATCACACACACCTTCACTACACCGTCACACACACCTTCACTACACTGTCACACACACCTTCACTACACCCATCACACACACCTTCACTACACCCATCACACACACTTCACTACACCGTCACACACACCTTCACTACACTGTCACACACACCTTCACTACACCGTCCCACACACCTTCACTACACCGTCACACACACCTTCACTACACCCATCACACACCTTCACTAAACCCATCACACACACCTTCACTACACCCATCACACACACCTTCACTACACTGTCACACACACTTCACTACACCATCACACACACCTTCACTACACCCGTCACACACCTTCACTACACCGTCACACACACCTTCACTACACCCATCACAACACCTTCACTAAACCCATCACACACACCTTCACTACACCCATCACACACACCTTCACTACACTGTCACACACACCTTCACTACACCATCACACACACCTTCACTACACCGTCACACACACCTTCACTACACTGTCACACACCTTCACTACACCGTCCCACCACCTTCATTACACCCGTCACACACACCTTCACTACACCTGTCCCATACACCTTCACTACATGCCTTCACTACACCCATCACGCACGCCTTCACTTGACACACACATAACACACACACCGACCTGCTGCGTTGGCATCATCAAAAGCGTAGCTCTGGTTGTCCACGAACTGGCGATGTGAGAGCGGGATGTCCTCGTCGAAGCTGGTCTCGCGCATGCGGCTGGAGCTGTGTGTGGTGTCGAAGTAGTCGGGGGCGGAGGGCTGCGGGGGGGGGCGGAGACAGGCGTGGGCCTCGGGCGCGGCGTGACACAGCAGCAGCAGCCAACCCTGCGCCACCAGCGCCACGGCGAGGGCGGGGTCGTCCCAGTCGGGCGCCGCCCCAGTGCCTCGTTGCCGTAGAGATAGAAGCCCAGCCAGGCGGCCCAGAGGAGCACGGACAGCAGACACGCCCCCAGCAGCCAGAGGGGCGCTAGAACGCCACACCCGCGAGCGCCCTCCGCACAGCGCCGCCCCCGCCGTGACCGTGGCAACCAGCAGCAGCACCAGCACGTAGCTGCACGCCAGCGCGAAGTCCAGCGGCTCAAAGGCGCACGCCGCCTGACCCTGGCGCAGGACGGTCAGCAGGAGCCACTCGGCGGCCGATGATCCCCTGCACCGGCGGTCAGAGCGGCAGCCATCCGGTGAGGGCGCACCCGCCGGGACTGCGTCTCTCTCGAGCCAGGCGGGCGCAGCCGGACGCCCTGCACCAGCAGGCAGGAGAAGCAGAGGCGAAGACGGCGCCCCAGAGGGCTCGGCGGATCACACACACACTCTCGTCCTGCTCCACCAGGTAGGCGAAGCTCAGGCCAAACAGTCCCAGAATGCCGAGCAGCAGGAGGAGGATCGGGCCGACGCCCGAGCGCTTCTCGGCCTCGCTGACGGAGCGCAGACGACACAGGAGCACCAGCGCCAGCAAGATGGCCGCCAGCCCGCCGCTCAGAGCCGCCGCCTCCACCGCTACGCCCCACACTGACTCCAGGTCACACAGCAGCGTGTAGGGGCGGGGCACCAGGCCCAGGCCACACCCCCAGGGCAGTGCCGTCCATGCCTCCTCGTCCTGCCGCTGACACGCCCACCGAGAGGGAGAGGAGGAAGAGAAACACACAGAAGAACAACACCATCTGAGGGAAAGAGAGAGAGAGAGACAGAGTGAAATAGTCTTCATGTTGTTGTATGTCACTGAATGTGTTTAGTCAACCTAGGGGACAGAGAGAGAGAGAGACTTTATGACGCCCGAGAACAGAAAGAGAGAACAAAACGTACAGAATAAAGAGAGAGAAACAAAGAGAGAGAATATTAAGAGAGAGAAAGAGAGAGAGAGAATATTAAGAGAGAGAAAGAGAGAGAAAGAAAGAGGAAGGAATAGGGAGATGAGACAGCAGGCAGAAGAGAGGACAGATAAGAGTGGAGGAGAGGAGAGAGAGGAATAGAGAGAAAGATAGAGGAGAGAGGGATGGAGAGAGAGAGACAGAGGAGAGAGGGATGGGGAGAAAATGATAGAGGAGAGAGGGATGGGGAGAGAGATAGAGAGAGGGATGGGGAGAGAGAGAGGGCAGAGGAATGGGTAGAGAGAGAGGAGAGAGG
>PYXC01001177.1:295000-305000 GCA_015244755.2 Tenualosa ilisha | reverse complement strand
AAAGGCTTGATTTCCACTAAATGCAAGTTTGTTCATGTTGAAAGAGCACTGAGCATGTGTGTCAAAAGTTCTGATCCATTTAAGTGTTTCCATGGTTGCTCAATCAGAATGGGACTGCAATAAAGAACCCCTTTCATTCCCATTCAAATGTATTTGGATCAGACATTCTATTCTGATCAGGGTGTTTAATTGGTCTAATTAACTGGTTGAATTCTACTGTGATTGAGCTATTGTTCTGCTTCTACTCTGGGTGAAAGGGTCCATGTAAATGGGGTTAGTGTCAAAAAGACCAGTACTGTAAATGGAATCCTGACAGCCAATCACAGCCCAGTCCATTGTAGAGCTCATCTGATCCAGAATGTAAATCTGATTTACACAACGTTGTATAGTGAGTGTGTGTGTGTGTCTTCATAGCTGTATAGTGTGTGTGTGTGTGTGTAATTTCATAGTTGTATAGAGTGTGTGTGTGTTTATCTTCATAGTTCTATTGTGTGTATATGTGTGTGTACCTTCATAGTTGTATTGTGTGTGTGTGTGTGTGTATATCTTCATAGCTGTATAGTGTGTGTGTGTGTGTAATTTCATAGTTGTATAGAGTGTGTGTGTGTTTATCTTCATAGTTCTATTGTGTGTATATGTGTGTGTACCTTCATAGTTGTATTGTGTGTGTGTGTGTGTGTGTATATCTTCATAGTTGCTCATCTCTTGCGCTTGTTTCCCAGAACCCTGAACCTCCTGAAATGGACATACATACGGTTCTGGTTCCAGTTCTGTTTAAGTTTGTGTGGGTAGATCCCAACGCAGCACTCTTCATCAGTGACCCCTACTAAACCCAAACCCTCTCTCCCACAGACCCTACTAAACCCAAACCCTCTCCCACAGACCCTACTAAACCCAAACCCTCTCTCCCACAGACCCCTACTAAACCCAAACCCTCTCTCCCACAGACCCTACTAAACCCAAACCCTCTCTCCCACAGACCCCTACTAAACCCAAACCCTCTCCCACAGACCCTACTAAACCCAAACCCTCTCTCCCACAGACCCTACTAAACCCAAACCCTCTCCCACAGACCCTACTAAACCCAAACCCTCTCTCCCACAGACCCCTACTAAACCCAAACCCTCTCTCCCACAGACCCTACTAAACCCAAACCCTCTCTCCCACAGACCCTACTAAACCCAAACCCTCTCTCCCACAGACCCCTACTAAACCCAAACCCTCTCTCCCACAGACCCTACTAAACCCAAACCCTCTCTCCCACAGACCCTACTAAACCCAAACCCTCTCTCCCACAGACCCTACTAAACCCAAACCCTCTCTCCCACAGACCCTACTAAACCCAAACCCTCTCTCCCACAGACCCCTACTAAACCCAAACCCTCTCTCCCACAGACTCCTACTAAACCCAAACCCTCTCTCCCACAGACCCTACTAAACCCAAACCCTCTCTCCCACAGACCCTACAAAACCCAAACCCTCTCTCCCACAGACCCCTACTAAACCCAAACCCTCTCCCACAGATCCCAAAGTCTCTCTCCACTTCCTGTGCTGTTCAGCCCATTTCCAGAGTTTCCTGAGTTCCATTTCCATACAGCTGGGAGGCATCCAGCATGGAGTCCCAAAGAACTCACTTCTGACTGTGTGTGTGTGTGTGTCTGTGACTCCATACACCCTGTGTGTGTGTGTGTGTGTGACTCCATACACACTGTGTCTGTTTCTGTGTGTGTGTGTGTCTGTGACTCCATACACCCTGTGTCTCTTTGTGTCCCTTTGTGTGTGTGTGTGTGTGTGTGTGTGTGTCTCCATACAGCTCTAGGCTACACTTACCTTAGATGGCTGGTAAGCATAAACATTTGAAAAGAAATGAAACCTTGGGTATATTTATACGGATTTAATCAGCCTTAGAAACAATTCGGAAAAAACAGCCCTTTCCCAGGAGATGTTTAACGCACCTCTCTGCGTTAAAAATGAGATGTTTAACGCACCTCTCTGCGTAAAAAATGAGATGTTTAACGCACCTCTCTGCATAAAAAAGGAGATGTTTAACGCACCTCTCTGCGTAAAAAAGATGTTTAACGCACCTCTCTGAGTAAAAAAGGAGATGTTTATCATACCTCTCTGCGTAAAAAATGAGATGTTTAACACACCTCTCTGCATAAAAAAGGAGATGTTTAGTGCGCCGCTGTGCGTAAAAAAGGAGATGTTTAGTGCGCCGCTGTGCGTAAAAAAGGAGATGTTTAGTGCGCCGCTGTGCGTAAAAAAGGAGATGTTTAGTTCACCTCTGTGCGTAAAAAAGGTGGCGTTTAACGCACCTCTGCGAGGTCTCACTGGTTGACTTTAAAAGTCACCTCATGAGAGTCACAGCTGTTTTCTTCTGGATTCCATTCCAGAGGTTTTAGACTAAAGCCCTGTGTTTAAACATTATAAAGATCTAAACAAACCAATCTATCTGATTTTGGGTGAGAGTTGGTGAGCGTGTCTGTGTGTGTGCTTACTTGCGTGTGTGCTTACTTGTCTGATTTGAATGGGACTAGGATCTGTGTGTGTGTGTGTGTGTGTGTGTGTGTGTGTGTGTGTATGTGTGTGTGCAGCTCCTGGGACGCGGCTGTACATCCTTGCTCTAAATTAGGACCATGGTCTCACCCCGACATTTCAACACTGAGGCAACAGCGAGCTCTGTTTACAGTCAAAGCCTACTGTGGAACAAAACAGAATGCACACACACACACACACACACACACACACACACACACACACACACACTTTCCCCTTCTCTTTCCCCCCCACACATACACATATGTGCAGAGATACTTTTACACAGGCACACACTCACACTACACACATGTGTACGTGCAGTGATACTCTTATCACAAAAACAATATACATACATCCACCACACTTGCACATGACACAGCACACACACACACACACACACACACACAGAGAAAGAGAGGAGCCTCCATGTTGATGTGTCATCCCTTTCTGACAGCCAGACACCGACACATTCCCTCACTGTGTGCGGTGATGCTCGGGTGGTCGCTTTGGTACAACCGGGTCCGGCTCACGCACTTACCGAGGACATAAAGCACGCATGCCGGAGGTCACACCCGCGCTCCAAACGCATGAAAGAATTAGGTCTGAATTACCCAAACTGCTGGCGGCTACCTCCGGGGCGCGTGCGGCCCGGCACTGGCGCGGGTCCGGCGCGCGGGCAGATGCGTTATAGGAAGCCCACCCTCTTTCTCCTCTCCCCTCTGCCAAGACGGACTGAAATATTTAAACCCGCATCTGCTGCGACAGCAGCCCCTCATCATCACAGAGCGAGCGAGCGCGAGCCACACAAAGACGGATAGATTATAAAACCATCCAAAATACGTAACCACACTCGCGACTCACCGATGGCCGTGGCATTGCAGATAGCTTGCATTTGCACGCGCATGACGAGAACACATCATCACTCATACTCTCCCCCATTACCTCGCATGCACATTTCCCGGCTACTGATACCCAGCAGATGTGTGTGTGTGTGAGAGAGAGTGTGTGTGCGCCAGACGTACCTTTAACGATGTAAACAATGTGATGGAAAGGACTGCAGAATGCACGTGTCACGTGTTTTGGGGGTTGAAACGAGAAAATGTCACATTTCTAAGTGTCTCCCGTTGATGAGCTCGGGAATTTCCCACTCCATTCACGTAAAGGCGGAGTAGCAACTCGAGCTCTCCGAGCGGTTTACTAGTGCCGATGTTTGGAGAAATCCCCGAGGAGCGTGCTAGTCTCCTGATTCTTCGGGTGGACGGGCTCACGGGTCGGTGCGAAATCTTATCGGGGGAGGCAGAATCGGGTTATTGTCGTCGTTTCTACCGAATCCTTTGTTCAGTCGTGCGTTTCGGTAGCAGCTCCGTCTGGTCATAAATAAATGACACCCAACATAAATAAACCAAACTCACAAAGCCTGCACGAGCCTCCAAATACCGTATCTATCTCCGCGTGCCTCCAAAACGGATGGTTGTGGCGAGACTGTTCCGTTCTCCCCGGGTCACACCACACCAGCCTTCCGTCAGTCTGACCAAATCTGGCGCGGTGTGCTTCTCCAAATTGGCGTGCTGTTAACGTTAACGTTAATCCCTCTTGGCAGCTTCGGGAATCATGGCAATATTAGAGCGCAGGGACGCTCCTCTGGCGCTCAACGGTTTCTCTTCGAGCCACTGTCAGGACTCGAGCGACACCGACTGTCTCGCTTTCTTTAACGTTATTCGTCGTTTTTGTCAGCGGATCTTCTCGGTGCCTTTTCGCAGAATCTGAAATAGTCCACTTTGCTTAACTCACTACTCGACACTAGACTGCACGACCTTCGGTTACCACGTATCCGAGCTCCCTCTCCGTTTGCTGGGCGCTCTGTCCTGTCCTATCGGTCGTTCGGTCGTACCCTCACGCTCCAGCCGGGGCACCGAGAGGCTCCGTGTTTCTCTTCTGCTTGAACACGCGCGTCCTCAGCTGTTCCATTCGATCAGTCTGAAGAGGCGTGCGCTGCTGACGTAGCTCCCGCCCGTGGCTGTGGCTGAGCGCGCGCCTCAGTCCCAATTCCAGGCTCGAGCGGCGCTTTCTGGAATGGAATATTCATGCGCGAGGGACCCAGCGCACGCTGAAGACGGCTATTCACCCCAGCAGCAACAACAACACACACACCAGAACACCGGGCATTGTTTGGCCCCACGAGCGCCGGGACACAATGACGTTTCACAGCCTTAATCTGGTGTTGTCACTCACGCCGTCTGTCACTGAATGGCGTTACGCACGGGAGAGCGAGACTAAATGCGTGACTTAGAATAGTCTGGCACTCAACGGGATGCTTTATAATCTGTGCACTGCACTGGAGGCCTGTATTAACCCCTTCTCCATCTCTGTCTCACTCTCTCTCTCACACACACACACACACACACACATGCACACACCCACCCACCCACACACACAAACACACACATATTCATATAACAAACACACACACATATTCATATAACAAACCCACACACATATTCATATAACCCTGTCTAGTTTTTATCTCCTATGGCTGGTAGCGAGCCAAATCTAGATGTTCAAACAGGGGCACATACTTACAGTATATGAGTTTGCCTGACTGTGTGTGTGTGTGAGAGAGAGAGAGAGAGGGTGTATGAGTGTAATCTGACAGGTGCAGACAGGGTGACGGGCTGTTGGGGGGAGGGGCAAAGGAGATTGGGGTGACACGGTGACCCCCTCACCCCCCCCCCCCCCCACACCTCCTCCCCTCCCAACACACACACACCCTCCTAACACACACACACCCTCACAACACACACACACCCCAGCCCATCAGAGATTCTGTTGTCGATCCCCAAAAGATTAATGTCAGATCACTCTAATGCATAATGCGCACACACACACACACAAACACACACAGTGTGTTAGTGTCAGTCATTGTTTCATTGTGTGTTTCTGTCTGTGTGTGTGTGTATGTGTGCGTGTATGTGTGTATGTATGTGTGCGTGTGTATATGTGTGTGTGTGTGTGTGTATGTGTGTGTGTATGTGTGTGTGCGTATGTGTGTGTGGCGTGTGTGTGTGTGTGTATGTATGTGTGTGTATGTGTGTGTGTGTGTATGTGTGTGAGTATATGTGTGTGTGCGTATGTGTGTGCGTGTGTGTGTATATGTGTGTGCGTATGTGTGTGTGCGTATGTGTGTGTGTGTGTGTGTGTGTATGTGTGTGTGTGTGCATAGAAATAGGCAGTCAGGTTATATTTATAGGTGGGGGTTCAGAAAATGCAAAGGCCTAACATACCTCACTCACAGTTCACACACACACACACACACGCACACACACAAAACACAAATCTTTTTGTCAGACTCTCTTTGCAACCTTCAAGTGAATGTATAGTGTAGGTGGCAAGTGTCACCTGACACCTGTCTATCTATTTGTCTGTCTGTCTCTCTCAGTGTCTGTCTGTGTGTGTGTGTGTGTGTGTGTGTGTGTGTGTGAGTGGAGTAGACTCTTCATCATTATGGTAACCAGCTGAGTGATGGGCAGTGGACAGGTTTCACTCCTGATGTCTCTCAGCAAAATCCAGTCTCACCTGGACACACACACACACACACACACACAAACACAACACACACACACACACACACACATACACATACACCACTCAGACAGACACACTCACACAGATGGGGATTTGAAATCTTCTTGTCCAGCCTTTTCAGAAGGGGTTAATTGCCATTATGTCCATCCTGTTTCCACCCTCTGTGTGTGTGTGTGTGTGTGTGTGTGTGTGTGTGGTGTGTGCAGGAAGCTGAACTATCACAGGATACAGGTGGGGATGCAGCAACCCATCTAATTTTAAGAATGACACAGATAGCTATAGAAATACACACACACACACACACACACACACACACAGACAGCCTAATAGCCAGCTGTTATATCTCACAGGATACACCCTGAGCATAGAATAGGATTCTAGACACAACGTCATGCACCACACACACACGCACAAACACACATGCACACGCACACACACACACACAACAAGTAATTGTATCGGTGGGAGGGGGGAGGGGGGGGGCAAAGATTTGTGTATATATGACAAACAGAGGCAGAAAGTGTGTGTGTGTGTGTGTGTGTGTCCTTGTCTGATCTCTGAGGTAATTAATGGAGGAAGTTAATCTGCTACTCATCTGTCTGGGTGCCTAGGTGCTTATCGCCACGGAGACTTGAGCTCCGCCCCCTCATGCCACTCACTCATTTTGCACATGCAGTGTCTGTGACCTCTGAGGAGCCTAGGTCAGTTCACACTACTCCCTCCCCCTAACCCCCCCCCCCCCCCACACACACACACACACACACACATAGAAATATGATTATGACAGAGATTTCAGCATCCCCAGGCATAACAACAGAGAGGGAGTCTGTGGATTCCTGAAAAGCTGTGTGTGTGTGTGTGTGTGTGTGTGTGTGTGTGTGTGTGTGTGTGTGTGTGTTTGTTCAGTAATCCGTCTTTTCCTAATCTAAGATCTTAGGGCAGCATATTCTCCAGATTTGGGTGGAGAAGTGTCCACCAAGTGTCTCCAGTGTCAGCCTTTTCCTTCTAGGTGTGTGTCTTCTTGTGTGTGTGTGCATCTCTGTGTGAGCGTCTCCTTGTGTGTGTTTATCTGTGTGTGTATTTGTGCTTGTCTGTGTATGCGCTTGTGCATGTATGTGTGTGTGTGTGTGTGTGTGGGCATGTATGAGTGTTTATTTATGTATGTATGTGTGTGTGTGTGTGTGTGTCTGTAGGCGGTCCCAGCACTGCAGTGAGTGACAGCTTAACCCCCCTACTGTGACTTGCCCTCAAAACAAGCCAGGGATTATGACTAACCTACAACCACCCCACATCTACACATACACACACACACACAACACTCCCTTATACACACACACTCACACACACACACATTTGTTACTTTTCCTAATACACACACACGCATACACACACACACACACACACATATTCACACAATTGATTCTCGACTCAACTCAAGTCGATGGGCCTGCTTTTAGCATGTGATGTAGCCTGGTGCTAACGCTAGCCTGGCTGAGAGGAAGTCAGTGGGACTGTGTTCAGGATGCACGGGTTAGCACACGAGGATCCAGTGATTCCATCTGCAGCTAATTTGACTGAATGATGCAATGCACCCATGGCTGTATCACAAACTGAAGTCAGTTATGTGTGTTAGCATCATTGTGTGCTAGTGCTAGCAAGCTAAGATAAAGTAAGCCCTTGGCTTTACTGTGATGAAGTTAGCCAGTCACCAGGTAGCCTGCGGTGCTTAGGGTGAAATGTAGCCTACAGCATGTTCACTGTGACTGGGGCTGCAACATCACTAACGCAATAGTAAAGTCTGATTGACAGTTAAGACCATCTAGAAAAACACTGATGACTGCTGTGGATGGCAATGTGTGTGTGTAAAAGAGAGTGTGTGTGTTTGTGTATGAGGGTGTATGTGTATATGATGTGGCATGTGTGTGAGTTCTTTGAAAACACTGCTGACCTATGTCAAGATGGATGACCTCACAATCCCAGGGACGTGGCCTTTCTGTATGTGTGTGTGTGTGTGTGTGTGAGAGAGAGAAAGCCCTTTAAATGAGAAAGGCCTGAGTGTGTTGGCACTGACATAAAAATGACATGTGTGTATGTGTGTGTTTCCCTGCAAGGGTACATTTCTGAGTGAGAGAGAGGCTGTGTTTTTTGTATCTATGCATGTGTGTGTGTGTGTGTGTGTGTGAGTGCGTGATGGCATATCAGTGTGTCTGTGTGTGTGTGTTTGTGCGCGGGGCGAGAGGAGGTGAATGACGTGTTTGTGTGAGAGAGAGAGTGTGTGTGTGTATGAGTGTGTGTAAGGGAAAAAGGGAGAAAGAGAGAGAGATTGTGAGTGTGCGTTATCTGTGCATCTGGAGCCAGTGTGTGTGTGTGTGTATGTTTGTGAGTGTGTGCAAGTGTGTGTGTATGTTTGTGTATGTGTGTGTGTGTGTGTGAATGTTTGTAAGTGTGTGTGTGTGTGTATGTGTGCATGTGTGTGTGAGCCAGGCTTAGCTGCAGGAAGGAGCACACACACTCGTGGGGGGAGCCCCACAAAGGGTGCCGGCGTTCTTGAGGACCAGGACTGGTTGCCAAGGAGAACACCATAGCAACAGAGGAGCGAGGGACCAAGCACTGGGGCACCCCATTCAAGTGCCCGACTGAAAAGAGGGAAAGAATGTCTGGGGACAGGTTTTATCGTCAAGGCCTTTCACTGACACACACACACACACACACACACTCACACACACACACCACACAGTCAAGGCCTTTCTTTCCCTGGCTTTGAAATATTTCTTTCTGAGCTTAAGGCCTTTCACTGACACACACACACACACACACACACACACACACACACACACACTCTAAAGGACGGGCTGAAGTCCATACCCATACACTGGGTTGCTGGTGTACCTTTGCAAAGGACCATGGGAATTCATTACATAACATACACACACACACACACACATACACAATTAATGTAATACTTAGTATACTACAGCCAAACATCAGATGATGATGGTGAGCTTCTCTCTCTCTCTCTCTCTCTCTGTATGTGTGTGTGTGTGTGTGTGTGTGTGTGTGTGTGTGTGTGTGTGTGAGAGAGAGAGAGAGAGAGAAAAACAGAGATTTCACATATTTGTGATAAGTAATGCAAACACATACACATGCAAATGTTTGTCTGAATGTTGGTGTATTTGTTTGATGTGTGTGTGTGTGTGTGTGACAAAGAGACAGAGAGAGAGAGTGTGTGTTTCCACATAAGATATATAATTAACACACACACACGGCACAATATACACACATGTGACACTTAATGCCAATGTGCAAAACCCGTTTAGGATTGTGTGTGTGTGTGTGTGTGTGTGTGTGTGTGTGTGTGTGTGTGTGTGTGTGTGGTGTGTGTGTGTGTGTGTGTGTGTGTGTGTGTGTGTGTGTGTGTGTGTGTGTGTGTGTGTGTGTGTGTGTGTGTGTGTGTGTGTATGAGGTGGTGGTAGCATAGAGGTTAAAGAACCTGGCTAGCATGCTAGTAACCTGGAAATGGGTTCTAATCCCAGCTGCCACCGTTGTGCCCTTGAGCAAGACACTTAACCCTGAGTTGGTCCTGAGACACTGAACCCTGAGACACTTAACCCTGAGTTGGTCCAGGAGACACTGAAGCCTGAGACACTTAACCCTGAGTTGGTCCAGGAGACACTGAACCCTGAGACACTTAACCCTGAGTTGGTCCAGGAGACACTTAATCCAGAGACACTTAACCCTGAGTTGGTCCAGGAGACACTTAATCCTGAGACACTTAGCCCTGAGTTGGTCCTGAGACACTTAATCCTGAGACACTTAACCCTGAGTTGGTCCTGAGACACTTAATCCTGAGACACTTAACCCTGAGACACTTAACCCTGAG
>PYXC01001177.1:262500-282500 GCA_015244755.2 Tenualosa ilisha | reverse complement strand
ACTACACTACCGCTCACGGCCACTAGAGGGCATGTAGGGCACTAGAGCAGCAGACCCTGCAGGCTATTCAATAAGAAGGAACAGCGTGGAGCAGAGGGCAGAAGACAAGGTGGTTCTTTTTTGGCCACCCTAACAGCCCTGTACAAGGTCCTGGAGTCAATGCAGTTTTTTTTTTTTTTTTTTTACAATGCTGTGTGTTCTCCTTTTTATCTTCCACCGTAATATACAGTCCTCTCACTCTCGGAACCAATCTCCTCACAGTAGTCTATAAAAGCCTATAATATTAAAGTTGTCGCACGGATTAAAATTTCATGTTTTGGGGATATGCACATTACAGAAGGCTTTTTGAACCGTAGGCTACAGGTTAGGCCAAAGTTGAAACGTCTCAGTCCCTCACACCATCAATCTCTTTCTCAGGATTGTATTAAAGGGCGGTAAAGAGACGTTGATGCTTGTTGGGTGTAGCCATATGTCGCCTATATTTTGGTAGGCTGCTATGTAAGAATGAAACTTTGTTCGGTTGATAAATGGTTTTACTAAAGGTGCGTAACCCCTACCCACTGCGTTCTCACAAAGCGGCTGATTTGCCTGCTATTGCCACAGATGCCTCTGAATGACACGGATGAGGTGATGATTGAATAACCTCAAGATGGCAAGAAAAACGCGCATCAGCTGAACCGAAACCTCTACAGCGGACCTGTCTACGGTAAACACAAACACAAAAAACTGAAACTAAAACAAGCAACAGTAATCAGTTTGCTGCCTCTCTGCTGGATAATGAAAGTTCTAAGCCAGGTAGGTGGATTTAGCAAATGTTGCATTATGATGCACTTCTTAATTAGACTGTCAACCAAACAAGGCGGAAGGTGAACACAATCAAAGCACAGATGTTTCGAAGTCAATAACTCACCAATATAAAGTAACCCATTGAGTCTTCCATTGTTTGATGTATTATTTAATCTCTGATTTTCATTTTGCCTGCTGATCTGAGACCATTAGTTGGTTTTGAACACAGTTACTGTAAAACTGTTTTGAGGTGACTGTTTAGTTTTGTAACAAGATTCAAGGGTTTCGAGAATGTAGTTTGAAATGTTAGCATAGTGAACAGTGAAAAACTGCACACACTAACAGTGATTCTTTTGGCACCATTTTGGAAACTGTCAACTCTTGTAGTCCTTCTTCTCATAAAGTCTGCAAAACTAAAAGCCCAGTCAGCACTTGACGCTCACTTTGAAATTCTTGTTAAACTGTAAACATAACACACTGCACAGCCCACTTTTTGTAAAACTATAAACACAACTCACTGAATATGAGTCTACACATACACCCTGTTTGCAATTTATAGTGCACTTGTAGTCTTCTACTTACACTATGCTGAGAATGAACTTCCTACACTGACACATGTCAAAGCACTTTTTGATTATTACTTCACTCAACATTCAGACCTTTTAGCACTGCAAAAAGACAGGTGAGGATGTGTTGGATTTTGGACAGGATTGGACAGAGAGTAAAAGAGTATAAGAATTAGAGGAGTGGAAGAGGTGAAGAAATAAGGAAGAAAGGGACAAGGACTGTGAGGTGAAAAAGTGGTGAGAAGGTTGAGATCAAATATCAAAATCTCCACGAAAACTGTAAAAAAAAAAAAGTTGTGTTGCACTTTTGACTCCTTCTCTCTTATACAACACATGTAAACAACCACAGTTTGCACATTTACATACCTGTGTATACGAATGATCCCAAGCTATGTGGATTACAAAGTTATAAGCCACTGAAAACTGCCCTGCCCTGCACACAGACTGAGCAAAAGCCAAATGTGTGTCCAGTTCTTACTCTCAGTGTGCAGTTGGTGTTTCGTGTGCTGATTAATGTTATGGGTTGTGTGCACTAGACTGTTGTTTACAAATATACCATACTATACCATTACAAATATACCAAAAATACCATTTTGAAAGGAGCAAAATGCAGTTTAGCAAAGAGTGCAAAAAAGTGCTTTTTTGGATGTTTTGCTAGTTGGGTGGAAGGTTATGTGATTTGTGTGTAGAGTTTTGCAAAAATAGCCAACCAATAGCCAACCATTTCAAAACTGTGCCAAACATAAAAGAAAGAATCAAAAAGCAATCAGAAAAACTGTGAACAGACGTCTAGAGCATCATCAAAGTAACACCTCTTGCACTAAAGTGAATGTCTCAGAACAGATGTGTCAAAAGCAGAAACTGGCATGAAATGATTAGATTACACACAAGCGCATGGCAGTGAAACAGTCAGTGCCCTCAGAATGATGCAGTTGGAGACTCACTGCTTGCTATGCTACTTCACTCACACCTTACATATTACACCTTACCTTACACACACCCCTCTAAACTAACAAATGAGCTCAACCAGAAATGATGTAGGCCCTATATAAGAAGATAGGGAATGATGTTGGCCCTATACAATAAGATAGGGAATGATGTAGACCCTATACAAGAAGATAGGAAATGATGTAGACCCTATACAAGAAGATAGGAAATGATGTAGACCCTATACAAGAAGATAGGAAATGATGTAGACCCTATACAATAAGATAGGGAATGATGTTGGCCCTATACAATAAGATAGGGAATGATGTTGGCCCTATACAAGAAGATAGGAAATGATGTAGGCCCTATACAATAAGATAGAAAATGATGTAGGCCCTATATAAGAAGATAAGGCCATATTTGCCATTTTTTGTTTCTGTAACCTATTTACAAGCAATTGTGTTTTCTACAGTCTCTTATAATAGTCTCTGTCCACTCAGGAAATGACTGCACTTTACATTGCCATCCACAGTAATTTACCAAAGTGGTCTCATCACTGCACTTGCACACTAATGCCCCGACTGTAGGAGCCCAAAAGTTCTTATTTTGATTTTGCAGTAATTATTTTCTTATTCTATTTTGTACAAGTCTCCTCTCCTCCCTCTAGTGGTCAGTAGGCCACCTGTTCAATTTGTGCAGGTGATGTTACCTGACGGGGTGTGGCTCCAGCAGGAAGTGATGGTCTTTGACCAGACAACCAAGAAGGAGTTGAATCCAGACCTGAAACAATCCTTAGTTTATCTTGTTAATCCTTATTTTCAGTTAAGTTCTATACCTTTTGATCAGTATACTTATATTTGTTTTCAATAAATTCTGCAATATTTTTGGACTTTTTGTATCTGGACCTCTTTTCTTGGGAGTTTGAGTGGTTATTAATCAGACAAAGAAATAGCCACTACACTGACTTTTCAAAACGTCATTAACAATCACACCAACACGTCACCAACATTTTTGTTCTCCATGTACTGAATAGCACGTCACCAACATTTACTCTTTACTCTTCCAATGCACAAGTCTCAACCTCAGAAACAGCTGTGGTCAGAGGTCCCTCAGAAACAGCTGTGGTCAGAGGTCCCTCAGAAACAGCTGTGGTCAGATGTCCTTCAGAACCAGCTGTGGTCAGAGGTCCCTCAGAAACAGCTGTGGTCAGATGTCCTTCAGAACCAGCTGTGGTCAGAGGTCCTTTTTTCACACATTCAGCAGTTCGGAATGAAACTACTCATCAGTCTCATCCTGATCTCTCACCCCTTCAGAAAGCCAAACAGATGGCACCTTTCTAACAGTTATACCTGCCTTTATTGATTGTTGCAAGTATTGTCCATGTAATGTATGTAATGTGTATTGTCCAAGTTATCTGTGTGGGGTTTATGTTTATGTCCTGTGTAGGGGACTCTGTCTCTGTTATGACTGCTTTATGTTATATGTTCTGCAGAACAGAAACCTGTAAACCAGTTTGTTAAACTGAGTCAGGCCCATCTTTACTGTAAGCAAACAGTTGTTTTTAATACTTTCCTGTATTGTAAATGACATGAAATATGAAATAACATTCAGCCATTTAAAGCAAACATGTGGTGACAGTTGGTGCGCATGCACCCTTCATAGACTAAATGAAACTTCTTTAGTCTGGACCTGCCGTCTGTTCCTCCATATGAGTCTTTCTAAGTGTATTTACAGACAGACACACAGACAGTCTGTGCTTTCTTTGATACACACACGAGTGGTTGACTGTAGCTAATGAAGACCCTAATGACACTGTTCAGAAATGTTTGCATAATGTTTACTTCTCACGCGTTATTGTTGCATCATCAGCACCCCATGTCATTAACGTGGATCACAGTCTTTCTTGTAAGCTACACACACAACACTGACACACACTTAGGTGTAAACAGCGCCACGGATATGGCCTGGTCAGGGGTGACCACAACTTCATTCACTAAACGATGGAAGGACTGCACAACAATAAAAATCACACACCTGCAGGAAACAATCAACCAAATGGATGATTCATTACAAAGCTTCAATATCTGCCCAGAAGTTTTAATGCAGTTTCCTAAATTGTGTCTCTGTGTGCATCTCCATGGTGATATAACAGGCGTAGAACATTCTGCACGGCACACTCTGCGTAACGTGATTAGACAGAGGACCAAGTGTTGTGTCAGTTCCCTGAAGTCCAGATACGGCCAGTCCTCGAGAGGCACAACACAGAGATGAAACTGTTGAGACGTTTTAGCACGTGTGTCTTAGAGAGAAGGATGTGTGGGTTTCACTGACTGGTCTGTGGTCTAGTCTTTGTAGTTGGCCTGGTGGAGAGGACAAAGAGGCAAACAACCCTGATCAATAAGAGGAAACAAATATGACCACATTTCTACCACTCCTGCCATGCATGGGACACTCAATCAGTCACTACGTGTGTGTGTGTGTGTGTGTGTATCTGTATGTGTGTATGTGTCTGAGCAGTGGAGGAATGGGCCAGATGCATAAGCTTCACAAGCCAGTGTATGAATGTGTGTGTGTGTGTGTGTGTGTGTGTGTGTGTGTGCATGTGCGTGTATGCAGGGGGTGAGGGGTGATGGGCATGCTTTGTGTGCCTGTGTGTACATGTTAGTGTAGGTCCACTGTGTGTATCAGTGTGAGACAGCGCACAATCACATTTAGTTTATTCCTCTGCTATTGTTCACCACAGCTTTGTTCAATCTGAGGGTCATTCAAAAATGAACTTGACACGATTCAGTTGCAATCTTAGCTTTGATATTTTCATGTCCTCCTCTCAGCACACAATATAGCATCCTTCGCTCTCCCTATCAGTCTCACCAATCATTTTACTGACAGGTTGAAGGTGAGCTCTCTGTCTTTGCTGCTCAGTGTCTTTAACCAACAACTAAATGTGTGCCGTAAGTTTGACACGTAGACCAATAATAAGAGACTATGTAGGGAGGAGAACGTGATGACGTGATGTTAAAGCGTGTACATGCACAAAAGTTGGTTGGGATCAGGAAGCAGGAAATCGCCCACGTGTTGGACAGCAGAAGGTAAGCAGAAGGTAAGTCAGAATTTGTCTATTAGCCGTATCCCATAGCTTAGTCGTTGACAAACAAAACAGACTTTAAACTTTGGCAACACTGCAAGACTGACTTAGTTAGGGGAAAGTTGGAGAGAAATAACTGACTACAAACTTTAAATAGCCATATTCCAACAACCACTGAAATAACATTTATGAAAAGGCCGATCTGTACATTAGCAACACATGAAATATGGCGTCGCTAGTGAACAACAGTGCTACGTGCAGTCTAGAGCAGTAACCTAGAAATGTACTGTTTTTACCAATAAGCCCCCATAGGTTAGATAACAAATCACCGCCGTTTAGAATGAAATACTATGAAGCTCACAGTTACAGGAGTCATTTGTACAGGAGTCAAATGTAACAAGCTAAGCTACCGAGGCCTTTCAACTCTGTCTGTACTGTGTATAGTGACGATAAAAGACATTCTCATTAACGTGTAGCGTTACTAATACTGTGTTATGTTGCTATTGTTTTGAAACAAATGACAAAGACATACACTCCAAAAATATCATTCTAAATATAAGACATAATATTTTTAGTCTAAGTTTAAACCAAGCAAATTTGGTTGCCAGTGTGCTGAGCAAGACAAATTTGAGTTGAGCATCCAAATTTGGTCAGTTTAAGTACAAGTGCTTAGATAAGTCATTTGGCCTTTTTTAGAAGAATGCTTTTGCAGTGTCGCACATCTTAATACCATCTACTGTAAGCACCAGGCTGCACACTAGTTAGACTGCAGTTTTTTTGTGCCACTAGACACTGTGACACCCTGCGAAAATGATGGCCATGCCATGGTTCATAATCTGATCATAATCTCTGCTCAAACGCCTCTCTAAAACACCTGAAAAAAGAATCTACAACTCTTTCTATTAGATAGATGAAAAGCGTTGGAGCCCAAATGAACTCTTTTTTCTGTGTGTTTTGTGCCCCCTCTGCTGGCCTAGAGGGTAATGTCTCCACCCCAAAGACATAATTACCTGTTCTGAGCCAGAGCAGGTCTGACTGATTGGAGGCACACACACACACACACGCACACACACACATCTTTCTTACGTCTGTCTCCTGCCCTCACAAGCTGGGATTGATAACTTAAAACCTCTTGCCTTATTTTAAAGTGTAAAGGCAAACACATACTTCACCACTTTAAATCATTTTACATTGTGGACAATCTGTTTTTTGAACAGCCCTAAAGGCAAGGACAGTCAGTGATGAAATTCCTCTCAGTCAGTCCCCTGCAATCATGGTAAAAGACCCTTACAAAAAGCTTTGCTTCAGTTATCATTCAAAAATACTGTGTTCTACACATGTTCATTTTCAATAAGTCGTAAATAATTAACCTCGACCAAATTACCAAGAAGCTGAAAATCAAAACAACCTTTCCCCACATAAACTTACCCAAATGTGTTGTTCCTTGAAGTCCCCCAAGAACCAAAAAGTCCAAACGTAATATAACTTACTTCAGCCACAAAAATACCTTGACCCACGGCGTGAGTGATCTGGAAATGGACACCAGATATCTTGTGAAGGTAGGCAGGTAGGTGTCGCATTTCCATATTCCATAACCAAACTAGGAAGTCTTCCCATGCTTAATAGCAAAACAGTTTTTTACCCACACACACCTACAGACCAGTCACACAGGAGTTGAAACTGCAGTCTCTCACAGTGTGATATTAATGTAACAATAAAAAAGGGGAATAGATATATTTGAAAATATTACAAAAGACAACACAACACAACACAATACAACACAACACAACACAACACAACACAACACAACACAATACAACACAACACAACACAACACAACACAACACAACACAACACAACACAATACAACACAACACAACACAACACAACACAACACAACACAACACAACACAATACAACACAACACAACACAACACAACACAACATAACACAACACAACACAATACTACGGCAATAAGCCGTTCTATACTGTGAATCTAACACAGCTGAGGGATGTTATTAGGCTCGAGGTGAGCAGAGCGAAGCCGAGTACCCTTAAGTCCTCTCAGCTGTATAGAACGGAGCTTATTGCTTTTCTAAAATGGTTACTGACTTACACTCTCTGTCTGCTGCACTCTTATCACACTCCAGCACCTTCATCTCCTGACAATTTCCTGTTAGCTAGGGGCACTCTTAGTAGTTAGTAAAGTTTTTAATTGTGTTGGATGTTAATCCTCTTTTAGTAAATTGCTTTGGACAAAAGTCTCTTCTAAATGCATAAATGCAATGTGAATGTAAGTGCAGTGTTCTGTGGGCTGGTAGATGCTGGTGGCAGACTGGTGGAATATTTTCTTTATCATGGGTGGGTCAAGTTAACACACTTCCCTAAAATTTGTTTGGAGAGGAAACCACTCCACCCGGAACTAAATTACTTCAAACTAAAATATATTATTCCACATACAAACATGATACTCTTTCAGGAGGACCAGAATAAATGAACTAAGAGGGACCAAAAATAAAAAATAAATCATTGTTTACACACCTGTCACCCATCTACTGGTGTCCCAGAGGAAGATTTGCTCTTTTCTGTCCAAAAACTAAACTAAATTATCATGTTTTCCCAGGCAAGATGAGCTCACCAAGACTTTTAAAAATATTACGGACAGGAGCTACCATTGTTGTTTGGAGGAAGTTCAACTTCTATTGGAATCGGACAAACATCTCACAGCAGCAGGGTACATCTAATGTCTCAATGACTGAAAGAGGTAAAGACAAAATATATGCTTTTACACTTTGTCTCATTTGGTCTCTCAGAAGTTTAATGCCATAAAAGCATCAATATTGACTTAAGCATGTGGTGGAACATCTACACAGGTGTAAACGGGGAGGGATCAACCAAAACCGAACCGAACGGAAAACCGCCTCAGCCCTAAGTCAAGAGGGAGAGGAAGACGCACACTCTCTTCCAAACACCGCTGGTGCACCGCTGGAAAGCTACAACGTGATGTTCATCACTGTGTACCACAGTCCCATGCAAAGTGGATCACTTTTCATGGTCCATGCAAAGTGGATCACTTTTCATGGTCCATGCAAAGTGATCCACTTTGCATGGGACTGTGGTCTGTGGAACAGTCAACTCTGCCTGTACTGTGTATAGTGACGATAAAATTGTCATTAAAGTGTAGTGTGACTAATACTGTGTTATGTTGCTATTGTTTTGAAACAAATTACAAAGACATACACTCCAAAAATATCATTCTATATAAGACATAATATCATTCTATATAAGACATAACATTTTTAGAGAGAATAAGACATGAAACCTGTAGAGTGTAGGGCCTCATTCACATACAGTCAGTGCATTCGCGTCTGGATTCACACCAGAAACAGTCTCCTGCTGCCCAAGCTCTCATTTCAAGTCTATGGAGGCCACGTTATACCATGTGGGATGCACTACCTGATTCAGCCCCATGAATAACTATTAACTGTTCATTGAAAATAAATTCAGCCCAATCCAGTCCAATTCAACTCCAATGAAATACATTACAGAACTATGCACAGTTCATGGTGTGAAGGAAGTTGGGACAGCAATGTATCTTACATCACATCAAGAGATCATGTAGTTTATGCTGTTTAACCTGTTTGGGGAAGCCTAGAATCTACTGAGTCAAAGCGAGATCATTTCTGATTCAAAAATGTTGAGACATGTGGTTTCATTTTGTGTGGACCCACAGGAGGTCTTAGCTGAGAAAGTGTGGTTGAAGAGTTGAACCGACAATCGAATGCTTCAGTTCACTGTAATATGCTACCCTTGTGTCACTAACAGATATCATGGACTTGCACTTTCACTGCAGGTTTCAGTGTCTGTCTGGAAACTGCACAGAACATGGCCTGCTTTCTCCAGCATTGAGTGGACTAATGGTGACTGTTTACAAACGTGTTGTGCATTTATGCATGGCAAAACACCTTTGCCTACAGACTCACGGTGTGTTATTGAGGTGAAGCACTTTGAGTGGCCTTAGTGCTGGGAAATGCACTAAGTAAATAAATGCTTACTCATCAACCAGAAACTTCCGAAAATCAGAAGCCATGGGTGGACATGGTTGAACCCTAACCCTAACCCTAACCCTTTAACTGGACGGACCACCTCTTATAATGTAGGACTAAGTATACAATCCTCTCTTAGATCCAATCTCCTCACACTCTGATACACAATAGGCCGAAATAAAAAAAATGGGGTCCAAGTCAAGGGCCGGACATTTTTTTTAAAAACTTTTATGAAGTTTTACGTATGAATCTGAATGTGATCTACATCTTGGGCCTATCAGCTATTCTGTTATTGCTAGGGATGCACAGATTCAACTTTTTTAGCTCCAGTATCCCCACCGAATGAGGAGATGGGCATCATCCTCAGCGTTTATTGCCCTGCTCTCCTAACCGGCCATTATTTTCCAAGCCAAGACAAAATAGAATAAAATAACAAAGCTGGTGCTGTGTTTTCAATGTTCTGTGCGCCTCCAGGTGGCGCTCACACATACTGTTTACGAGAGCCTACATGTTTTACAAGGTGATGTGTAGAAGAAGTGTGGAGTTGAAGAAAGATAAAATAGAGAATGATTTACTTCTCTGCTACTGCGTGCTTTATTACTAATTTAGAGTTAAAGTTTAGTCAGTCCTCTTTCCCTCACAATATACCTGCATACATAACATAACAAATTGGCGACAAGTTTTCTACCCACTACGAGGATGGCTGCGTTTGCTCCTTTTTCTACACCGTTTTTACAAAGTCCCAGAGAACCTGCAATGACCTTCGAAACTTGGCGGAGGATGCTTGACAACTACTTGCAAGTGGTAACAACCGGTCATGAATGGTCAAACGCTCGTAAGCGTGCACTTCTTCTTCACTGTCTGGGGACTGAGGGACAGAGACTGTTCTACACGTTGCCAGACACAGGTACTACTTTTGAAACTGCTGTTGAAACGTACTTCACACTAGGGGGGTGCTGAAATATCGATAAGGCGACATCTCGTATTATTTACTATTGCGATTGATTCTCGATGCGCTCTCGACAAGTATCGATCTTTCATGTTAGTATTATGGCTGCATTCATCATCCCTTGGCGAGATGCTTCTTTGGAGGTACATGGGGGGCGCGCGCTTTGCGAGATTGGCTGCAGAGCTGCGGAAGACGCGCACGCAGGTGGCGGAGCAAAGGGAAGTGAAGTTAGTAGACGCGCCAGCAACATTTAAATCCAAAGGATGGTCTCACTTCGGATTTTACAGCAGTGCTGATGGAGCAAAGCTAGATAAGAACTATGCAATATGCAAGAACTGTTTTTCAAAAGTTCGGTACACGGGAAACACGACCAATATGCACAGCCGCATGTCGCGGCATCACCCGGAGCTGTGTGAGAAGGCAGTGGTGGTTGTTGACCCGAAGTCGACACAGCCCGGCGTAAACACATTTTTCCAAGCAAAGCTTCCATCGTCTTCTGCAAGGGCAAAGGCAATTACAAATGGTATTGCTGTTTACATGTGTAAAGGACTCCGTCCGTACAGCGAGGAGGAAAACGAGGGCTTCCGCTTTTTGATGAAAATCTTAGAGCCACGATTTGATATTCCATGTCGGACGCCCAAACCAGAGCTGAGGTTGAGTCTGCACTCCAATCGGCAGAAAGAGTGGGCATAACATGTGACGGGTGGACATCAAGGGCTACAGACTCTTACGCGGCATGTACTGCACATTTTATAAACGAAAAGTGGGAGATTAGATCATATGTCTTGCAAACCCGAGCAATGCACGAATCTCACACCGGAGAACACATCGCAAATGTAATGAAAGCAGCAGTGGACGAGTGGGGGCTTGGCGCTATGCACCCGGTGGTTGGCACGGACAACGCATCAAACATGTGCGTAGCAATGGACCTAACAGGATACCCAACATGCTCTGAAAGTAGCTTCTGTTGCCAAGGTACTTGCTAAAGTCAGAAGGATCGCTGCATTTTTCCATAGAAGTACAACTGGAGCAGAAGCACTGGAAAGAAATCAAAAACTCCTCGGTCTCCCCCATCATAAGCTCATCACAGACACGCCTGTTCGCTGGAATAGTGCCTATGAGATGGTTTCTCGCTTCTTTGAGCAACAGCCGGCTGTCTGTGCTGCCCTCTTATCACCTGAGGGAAGAAAAGTTTGTAATGGAAGACTGATGTAAAATGTAATTCATATAAGTATTTTACTGTATACAATGAATTAGTTGGTTAATAATTGCCAGTGCACTTCCTATCCTACATAATGAATACATGCATGCAATTGCATAAAAACTGTATACATTTAACCTAAACCATACTATATTGTATATATTTAAATAATACAATTCCTAACTACTTAAAAGTGAATTAAAAATGAATAAAACAAATTTAATTTGTATGTATATCAGTCTGGTGTGGAAAAAGATCTCTTATACATGTCCTCAGCCCTGGACCTGAGATTTTAAATCCCTTGTATTTTTTTCAAATGAAGACGTACAAGAGACCTATGCAAAACTACAGTCAAAAGCAGCAGCTCTAAAGGAGGCTGATCCAGTGACCTCTGGCGAGGTACAGGCACATTTAGAAGCGGAGGTGCCTCAATCTAGCGAGTCCTGCACAGCAAAGAAGAGAAGGTCTGCACTTGTTGATCTACTTGGTCAGACCATCAAGAGGACCTCTGTCTCCACATCTGCAACCTCCATTGCAGAGAAAGAGATCAAACAGTATCAAGCCACTTCTCCTCTGCCTCTCACTGAAGATCCACTGTTGTGGTGGAAATGTCAACAGCATCTGTTCCCTCTCCTCTCAAAGCTGGCTCAGAGGCATTTGTGTATTCCTGGGACTAGTGTAGCAGCTGAGAGGGTCTTCTCCACCACAGGGGATATCATCAGTGCTCAAAGAAACTCACTCACACCTGAACATGCTGACCAACTTCTCTTTCTCAAGAAAAATATGAACTTATAAAACACACACATGTAGCTGTTTTCTACTTTGTTTTGAACAATTATGGATGATGCACTTTATGTTAGGCACATTTAGATTTTTTTACCTGATATATTTATTTGATTTGATGGTTTATGTTCCTAAAAAAGTGATGTGCATGGTGCAGCTTGGTTCTATTTCAGTTCCAGCTTCTTTAGGAGAATGTTTTGTTGTTTACTGCAATTTTGCACCATATTTTGCACTAAAAGTGGCATTTTCTTTATTCTGTCCTTATCAAGGACATTATGAAATTGTTTACACATACCATATCTCAAATAGATATTCTAAGCAGGAGCTCAGTGGTAGCTAGCTCAGTGGTTTTGTTTTCCATGAGTTAAACTGAGATAAACTGAGATGCTTGGCTGCAACTTACCATAGCCAATCTTTTGCCTGAGAGGTTTCTGTTGTTTACACTAATCTTGTACCAAATGGTGTGAATTTTGTCCATGTTCATGAAGGACAATACTAGAATTGTTTACACTCAGTTTCACAGCCATATTGAACCCAATGGTGTCACTGTTTGTCAGACTGTAGCTTTGCATTCAGTATCTATGACTGTTATTTGGTGCAACTAATAAGACACTTTTAAGACACTTTTATTTTTGTGTTTTATCTGTAAAATAAATGGGGATGAATTTTCCACACGTCATTTTCTTTCTTAAAACATGACGGCTTATTGCAAGTTATTGTAGTCAATATATTGATTATCGCAGTATCGCCATATCGCAATATTATCGGTATCATGAGCCATGTATCGCGTATCGTATCGTATTGTATTGTGAGGTACCCACAGATTCCCAGCCCTACTTTACACCGCGTCGGAATACAGTGGAATACAGTACACCATGCCTTCCGAAAGCGTGTTCAGGTGCCGCATGAATCAGTGCTACAGTATGTTGCTGCTCTGCGAGACACAGCGACAACGTGTGAGTTTGGGTCTAACTTTGGGTTTGGGTCTAACTTTGGGTTTGGGTCTAACGAATGAAATATTGTGAGATCAATTAGTAGAATGCATCAATAACCCTTGTATACGTGAAAGATTACTTCTCGAACTAGACTTGACATTACAGAGAGCCATTAACCTGGCTACACAGATTGAAGCTGTAGTGAACAAGCAAAGCGTATGGCAAGTGATAACTCAGCGCCTGTGCAAGCTGTGTCTGCTGCTACGACCTCCTGCCACCGCCGTAAACCTCACTCCTCTGCAAAACCACCGTCTGCTGCTGCTGCTGCTGCTCCTCGATCCTCTGCGCCTCCTGCTCCTCGATCCTCTGCGCCTCCCGCTCCTCGATCCTCTGCGCCTCCCGCTCCTCGATCCTCTGCGCCTCCCGCTCCTCGATCCTCTGCGCCTCCTGCTCCTCGATCCTCTGCGCCTCCTGCTCCTCGATCCTCTGCGCCTCCTGCTCCTCGATCCTCTGCGCCTCCTGCTCCTCGATCCTCTGCGCCTCCTGCTCCTCGATCCTCTGCGCCTCCCGCTCCTCGATCCTCTGCGCCTCCCGCTCCTCGATCCTCTGCGCCTCCCGCTCCTCGATCCTCTGCGCCTCCCGCTCCTCGTGCTGCACCTTCACGTTCCTCCTGCCGAATCTGCTACCGCTGCGGATCAGATCGACATCTAGCCAACGATGCATCCTGCCCTGCTTCCACGGTTAAGTGTGAGAACTGTAATAAGATCGGACATTTTGCCAGAGTCTGTCGTTCTGCTCCAATGTGTTCTGTGCACGAAACTGACATGCCTGAGGTTCAGACCCTTTACTTGCATGACCAGGCTGCTCCTGATAAACTCCAATGCACCGTCAGTATTGCCACTGCAACTGCTACTACAGTGCCTGTCCAGCTGACAGTGGATTCATGCTCCTCCGTGGCCATCCTGCCGAAACGCCCGTACAACAAGCACTGCAGACATGAAAATTTGCTGCCCCCTGCAGTTAAATTAGTGCCCTTCTCCTGAGCCCCAATTCCAGTGATTGCTGTCTACTTATTACTGTGTCCCAGAATGATGCTCAGTGTTGGACGTCTCTGTTCATAGTCGAATCCAGTACTTCCCTGCTTGGAATGGACCTGATTAATGGTCTGAACTTGTGCTTTAAGGGTTCTGCTGTCCAACCTACTGCTGCATTGACCTCTGCTCCTGTCATGACTACTGATCCTTCTCCCACAACCAGTCTTGGCTGCGCAAAGAACGTTGTCCAGAAGGTGAAAGTGTCTCAGACTCTCATAGGGTTAGGGTTAGGGTCAGCTCCTACTGATGCAGGCCAGCTCCGGTCATTTCTTGGACTTTTATCGTGGCACAATAAGTTCATCCACAACTTCGCTACTGTTGTGGAGCCTCTGCGTAACTGCATTCATCAGGACATTGAGTTCAGCTGGTCAGAAGATGCACAGTGTAGTTTTGAGACTGTCAAACAGCTGCCAGTGGAGAGCCCAGCCCTAGCTCTGTTCAGCCCTGAGCTCCCTACCATTGTGTCCACCGACGCCTCTGCTTACGGCCTTGGCGCTGTTCTCTCCCAGGTCCAGCCTGATCACACTGAGCCCACAGTCGCTTTTGCCTCCAGAACTCTGACTCCTGCTGAACGCAAATATTCAACAGCGGAGAAAGAGGCCCTGGGATGGATGTGGGCTGTAGTGAAATGGAGAACCTACTTGTGGGGCCAAAGGTTTACTTTACAGCCTCCCAGATTAGTGTAGATCCTTCTGACAAAGGATCCTTCTGTCCCACCACCTCCAGACACACCACCCATATCTCTCTGGGTCACACAGCACCCATCACACATCTCTCTGGGTCACACACCACCCATATCTCTCTGGGTCACACAGCACCCATCACACATCTCTCTGGGTCACACAGCACCCATCACACATCTCTCTGGGTCACACACCACCTATATCTCTCTGGGTCACACAGCACCCATCACACATCTCTCTGGGTCACACAGCACCCATCACACATCTCTCTGGGTCACACACCACCCATATCTCTCTGGGTCACACAGCACCCATCACACATCTCTCTGGGTCACACAGCACCCATCACACATCTCTCTGGGTCACACAGCACCCATCACACATCTCTCTGGGTCACACACAGCACCCATCACACATCTCTCTGGGTCACACACAGCACCCATCACACATCTCTCTGGGTCACACACAGCACCCATCACACATCTCTCTGGGTCACACACCACCCATCACACATCTCTCTGGGTCACACACCACCCATCACACATCTCTCTGGGTCACACAGCACCCATCACACATCTCTCTGGGTCACACAGCACCCATCACACATCTCTCTGGGTCACACACAGCACCCATCACACATCTCTCTGGGTCACACACCACCCATATCTCTCTGGGTCACACACCACCCATCACACATCTCTCTGGGTCACACAGCACCCATCACACATCTCTCTGGGTCACACAGCACCCATCACACATCTCTCTGGGTCACACACAGCACCCATCACACATCTCTCTGGGTCACACACCACCCATCACACATCTCTCTGGGTCACACAGCACCCATCACACATCTCTCTGGGTCACACAGCACCCATCACACATCTCTCTGGGTCACACACAGCACCCATCACACATCTCTCTGGGTCACACACCACCCATATCTCTCTGGGTCACACACCACCCATCACACATCTCTCTGGGTCACACAGCACCCATCACACATCTCTCTGGGTCACACAGCACCCATCACACATCTCTCTGGGTCACACACAGCACCCATCACACATCTCTCTGGGTCACACACCACCCATCACACATCTCTCTGGGTGAGTGACAGCTGTCCACAGCATGGATTGAGGCTCCAAGGCCCACTTACCTGAGCTGGATCCCTCAATCAAAACTGTTTTCTCAATGAATTCCCTATCGTTAGTATATTTATTTACATGCTAAGCTGCACTGGAGGTTTTCAAAAGATGTGGAATAAAAGGTGTTTAGTGTGTATAGATGTTTAGTATGTGTAGATGTTTAGTGTGTGTAGATGTTTAGTGTGTGTAGATGTTTAGTGTGTATAGATGTTTAGTGTGTGTAGATGTTTAGTATGTGTAGATGTTTAGTGTGTGTAGATGTTTAGTGTGTGTAGATGTTTAGTGTGTATAGATGTTTAGTGTGTGTAGATGTTTAGTGTGTGTAGATGTTTAGTGTGTGTAGATGTTTAGTGTGTGTAGCTGTTTAGTGTGTGTAGCTGTTTAGTGTGTATAGGTGTTTAGTGTGTATAGGTGTTTAGTGTGTATAGGTGTTTAGTATGTATAGGTGTTTAGTATGTGTAGATGTTTAGTATGTGTAGATGTTTAGTATGTGTAGAAGATGTTTACTAGCATTTTCAGTGATAGAAAGAAAAACACACCTTTTCAGTAATAGTAACAGCCTGTCTGTCTTTATATAAAGAACAATGAAATGGAATTTGTTTTGTGAAATTGTTATTCATTTAATGTAAACAATCTGAGACGTGATATTCTTTACACGTTTATATTTATTTGAAAATGTAGTTCCAAGAGTTATTTAGAAGAACTTCAGTCAACAGTAGAAATGAGATGCTGATGACAGCCGAATGCTCTCCTCCACCCTGAAGTCAGTGGATGGGTTGATGCGCCTAATTAGACCCAGGCCCACAAACATCAAATACAATGTAATGACACTGGCACACTGTTTAGTTTTTCATTATATTCTAAATAACCATCTGTAATGTTATGTATGCAGGTGTATTGTGAGGGAAAGAGGATTGACTAAACTTTAACTCTAAATTAGTAATAAAGCACGCAGTAGCAGAGAAGTAAATCATTCTCCATTTTATCTTTTTTCAACTCCACACTTCTTCTACACATCACCTTGTAAAACATGTAGGCTCTCGTAAACAGTATGTGTGAGCGCCACCTGGAGGCGCACAGAACATTGAGGATGCAACAGTCCCCCCTTACTTAAGAACAACACCTGCATTAGAATAAGGGAACATCAAGGCATGTCATCAATAGCAATTATCATACCTTTAACAATCTAAAGTCTAGTATTACTCATTATTATTCTTCCGTATCGATATCAAGTATATACTTTAACAAACACAGTTATTAATATGACATTGTTAAAAGTAATTGAAAATCTGGCATGAAATATAAACGTTTCATAAAGAGACTGATGATTGAATAGTTTTTTGCTGTTTGAAATTCTATCTTGCAAGACTAAGAATAGTATTAGAACAACAGCAAAAGGTGAGTAAATTAAAGTACGTAAATTGAATATTAATAGCCTAGGAACCTTGTGACAGGCTGTGGGAACTGTTAGAAATCGTGAGTGTGATGTGTGTGTGTGTGTGTGTGTGTGTGTGTGTGTGCATGTATGCTTATGTTACAAAATCCTCAAGCCAACTAGGAGGCTGTCTGATGTGGGCAGGGGTGGTGTGTGTGAGTCTACTATGAGGCTGTCTGATGTGGGCAGGGGTGGTGTGTGAGTCTACTATGAGGCTGTCTGATGTGGGCAGGGGTGGTGTGTGAGTCTACTATGAGGCTGTCTGATGTGGGCAGGGGTGGTGTGTGAGTCTACTATGAGGCTGTCTGATGTGGGCAGGGGTGGTGTGTGAGTCTACTATGAGGCTGTCTGATGCGGGCAGGGGTGGTGTGTGAGTCTACTATGAGGCTGTCTGATGCGGGCAGGGGTGGTGTGAGAGTCTACGGCAGCAGGGAGGTCAGGCTCAGGGACAGTGCTGAGAGTATCTGGTGTAAGTGACGCTGGGGCCTAATATCTAGCGAGCCGTGATGCCATTTCTTTCCGTCTGCCAGGAGGTAAGTGCTTGGACCAACTTGCTTTCTTATTACCACTGGTTTGGTGTAGCGTGGATGTGCCTTTGGGACATGGGAGGCCTGTGGGACACGCACTCTGTCCCCTTCTTTGAACACAGTAGCGCGTGCTCTACGGCGGAGTCAGTGTATGACTTCATTCGGGCTTGCTGGGAGGACACTCGGGCGAAGCACATCAGTGTCAGCGCTCGTCAATGGTGGGGAAAGGACGTGAAGGCGTGTGCGCATTCTTCTACCACGCAGCAGCTGGACTGGTGACAAAGAGCGTTGTTTAGTTCTCAGGATGCCTTGATGCCCTTCGTGAGCCAGGTCAACAAAGGGTGTGACTCAGGGTGACAGGAGGGAGGAGCCCATCTTGGGCCGACAGTTCATGGCGCAGTTTGGAGTAGGGACTGTACTTACAGCAGCTCTGACACACACACACACACACACACACACACACACACACACACACACACATACAGTGATGGCGAAGTGAAGCCTCATAACACCTTGAAGCCTTCCAGCCAAAAGTGATTCATTTCTTGAGGCTTCAAATGCACAGTGGGGACACCTGCTGGTCAGCACAACACAAGAGCAATAAAAATGTGAATAGACTGGTCTGAACACAATAACACCCGGTGTGCTGTGTGGTTAATGGGCTAACTCTTCATGCACTGACTCCTGATTGCTTAATACATAATAGCAGGCTACTAATACATTGTGATGTTTTGTATTAATGAATTGAACTCTGGTCATTAAAGGTCAAAGGTCTGATATGTTAGTGAGTGCACCACAAGAGCCCAGCTTAGAGACTATATGACCTATTTCTAGAACACATTGTTAGACTCTTTAGCTTATGTTACTGTAATGTTTGTACATTCTATTATGACAATAAACATTAAAAGAACATTACTGAGTATAGTGCTGTTTGAAGTGCTTTTGTAACAAGATCAGTATTTTTGATGAATATGGAAATGCTTGTGTGACACAGGGTTAGAGGTGTAGTGCTTGTGTGACACAGGGTTAGAGGTGTAGTGTTTGTGTGACACAGGGTTAGAGGTGTAGTGCTTGTGTGACACAGGGTTAGAGGTGTAGTGCTTGTGTGACACAGGGTTAGAGGTGTAGTGCTTGTGTGACAGGGTTAGAGGTGTAGTGCTTGTGTGACACAGGGTTAGAGGTGTAGTGTTTGTGTGACACAGGGTTAGAGGTGTAGTGCTTGTGTGACACAGGGTTAGAGGTGTAGTGCTTGTGTGACACAGGGTTAGAGGTGTAGTGCTTGTGTGACAGGGTTAGAGGTGTAGTGCTTGGTGCACTTTGGGAGGTGGTGTTATTACATAATTACCTGCCTTTAGAGTTGGTCAGTTTCTGTTCTTTGAAATTACTTCTCCTGTCTTTGGAAATATTCACTCACAAGGGAATGAAGACTACAATTCTTGTCCCCAACCCTTTACTGACGACCCACGAGTAAACATGGGACATCTTTCTACTTGAAAACGTGGGACATGTCCGTAAGGGACATCTTTCTACTTGAAAACGTGGGACATGTCCGTATGGGACATCTCTCTACTTGAAAACGTGGGACATGTCCGTATGGGACATCTTTCTACTTGAAAACGTGGGACATGTCCGTATGGGACATCTTTCTACTTGAAAACGTGGGACATGTCCGTATGGGACATCTCTCTACTTGAAAACGTGGGACATGTCCGTATGGGACATCTTTCTACTTGAAAACGTGGGACATGTCCGTATGGGACATCTTTCTACTTGAAAACGTGGGACATGTCCGTATGGGACATCTTTCTCCTTGAAAACGTGGGACATGTCCGTA
>PYXC01001177.1:257500-260000 GCA_015244755.2 Tenualosa ilisha | reverse complement strand
CCAACACACACCTGAGCAGCCCAGCTAACATTTGCCCCAAAACACACCACAGACACCCAAACTCTTCATTCTTCACCCAAAATACACCACAGACACCCAAACTCCTCATTCTTCACCCAAAATACACCACAGACACCCAAACTCTTCATTCTTCACCCAAAATACACTACAGACACCCAAACTCTTCATTCTTCACCCAAAATACACCACAGACACCCAAACTCTTCATTCTTCACCCAAAATACACCACAGACACCCAAACTCTTCATTCTTCACCCAAAATGACTACTGCTGCTGTAACTACAGCACATGCTGTCACTCAGCAACACATCAGTGACAATCCATGTGTAGTGAACACAACTTGACAACTTGAAACAAAACACATAAACTATAGCTTTTCTCATACAGTTTGACATAGATCAACTTTATGTCCAGTATATGTTATTGTATATATATATTTTGAGTGAACATTTCAAAACCAAACTAAGTGATATCTTTATGTACTGGTGGACCTGTGGCATTAGATGAGAAATCTGTGTAAACTGAAGGAATGTGCAGATGTGAATCACAATAGAACAGTGGCTGTTTTCTAAATGGCAAACTGCAATACTACTGACTGTAATACATAAGACATGGATAGTACCACTGCAATACTACTGACTGTAATACATAAGACATGGATAGTACCACTGCTATACTACTGACTGGAATACATAAGACATGGATAGTACCACTGCTATACTACTGACTGGAATACATAAGACATGGATAGTACCACTGTGAGACTCATTTGTATCGGGAGAATTTGTGTGTTTGACTCGTTAGCTCACTTTATGATGTCATTTTCGATAATGGTGGCTGTTATGTAAAACCAGTACAATAGCAAAATGTTGACACATTTTCTTGGTGTGTGTGTGTGTGTGTGTGTGTGTGTGTTCTATGCTGTAGTCTAGGAGTACGGCAGTGTGTCATTTCAGTGGTTCTACTATACTTTAGTATATTTTGGAACAGAAAATATAATGTGTATACTAGTGTACCATGTTGTCTTCTGAATACTTGCTGTAATTGTACATAGTTTAGTTGAAGATGAACATTGACTAGAAGTATCCATGACTTTCAGATGAAGGGGTGATTGAACGCATTTGTCCCAAAGCCATGCAAAAGAGAACACGGTTCACTGCCATAGTCTGGGACTGTTTGAAGCCTGAAACAGTAGAACCTGCTCTGAGACAAGAGTGAAAATGATTAACAAAAACTGTTATCTTGTGTGTGTGTGTGTGTGTGTGTGTGTGTTGTGTCTATTCATTATTGTGTGCATGTTGTGTGGTGTGGTGTGGTGTGTGAGTGTGTGTGTGTGTGTGTTTGTGTGGTGTGATCGACCCAAAGCCTGCAGGAAAATGTGGGTTGGATCAAAATCTCAAAAATGTTTCCTATTGAAGTGAATTGTATTTGCTGATTGGTGTGTTTTTCGCTCTGTCTGTCTCAGATGCACACAGGCTGCACCTCAGAGACTGCAGGATCTCCTGCCCGTGCATCCTGCCTGCTGATCTGTCTGCTACCATGAAGTGCAATAAACCAGCAGCACAGAATATAATTAGGCAATGGACTCATTTCCCTCTCTCTCTCCCTCACACACAAGCTCACAGAGGAACTAAGTCATATTTTGATTACAGTCACTGGCTGTTTGCACAGCAAAATTGTTAAACTTTTCGTCTTCATATTTTGAAGCATTTGTGTTCACAAAGCAAGTGCTGCGTTCAGCCAACTTATCAATGGTTCTTTGTGCTAAATGCTGACCAGATGACCAGATGTTTAGCGATTCATGTGCCTGCATGCGCGTGTTGGGCGTGTGTGTGTGTGTGTGTGTGTGCGTATGTGTGTGTGCACTTGTGTTTGTGTGTGTGTGTGTGTGTGTGTGTGCGTATGTGAGTGTGCACTTGTGTTTGTGTGTGTGTGTGTGTGTGTGTGTGCGTGTGTGTGCACTTGTGTGTGTGTGTGTGTGTGTGCACTCGTGTGTATATGTGTGAGTGAGAGAGATGGAGAGTGAGAGGTCAGTGTGGGGTAAGTTTACACATTTGAAATGTTTACTTGTTTGTTTCCCTATACATCTCAAGAATAAAACAGTCTTTTTGGGACATTTTGCCATTTTGTGATTGATAACTGAGATTCAATAGAATTGTTAGCAGCCTGGGCTATCAATCATGGAAACATTTGGAACAACCAACAGCAGCGCAAGGTGAACAAATTCAATGAAGTCTTTTAATCTAGACTATTTCAGGCCCAGGTTACCATGTCTTTTAATCTAGACTATTGTAGGCCCAGGTTACCATGTCTTTTAATCTAGACTATTGTAGGCCCAGGTTACCATGTCTTTTAATCTAGACTATTGTAGGCCCAGGTTACCATGTCTTTTAATCTAGACTATTGTAGGCCCAGGTTACCATGTGTTTTTCTCCAGGCTCTCACAAATCACAACACAAACTCATTGTGTTTATTTTCT
>PYXC01001177.1:252500-255000 GCA_015244755.2 Tenualosa ilisha | reverse complement strand
ATGGAGAAGCTGTGGGTGGCATAAACGGCGGGCGGAGGAGGCAGGCGTTGCCCGTGGCAACCACAGGTGCTGCGCAGCACGGCCAGGGCCATGTGACGGAAGCGGCAGCTGATGAAGCAGTAGAGGAAGAAGTTGACCGCCGTGTTTAGCAGCGCTAGCATGTTAGCCAGGTCCGACAGCAGGTGCAGCGTCCGCACGCGCTCAGTCTCCGTCTCGGCGGCGGGCCCGGCGTAGAGGTGGTAGAGGATGATGGCCGTGCGTGGCGCCCACAGAACGGCGAACACCGTGGTGATGACCAGCAGGATGGCCGTGGTCTTGCCTGTGGAGTAACCACGGAGACGGAAGCAGTTGCGCCGGCGACGGAGCTTGAAGACGATGGCAGCGTTGAGCGACAGGAAGATGGAGCAGGGAAGCAGGTACACGCCCACACAGTGAGCCCACACTAATATATGCTCCCATACACTAGAGGGCGACAGAGAGAGAAGGAGTTAGCCCACACTAATATATGCCCCCATACACTAGAGGGCGACAGAGAGACAGAGAGAAAAGGAGTTAGCCAACATTAATATATGCTCCCATACACTAGAGGCCAACAGAGAGAATGAGAGATAGAGAGAAAGAGAGCGAGATAGAGAGAGAGAGAGAGAGAGACAGAGTTAACCCACACTAATATAAGCTCCCATACACTAGGGGGCGACAGACAGAGAGAGAGAGAAAGAAATGAGACCATGGGAGAGAAAAGATATGTGAGAGAAAAGAGATGCTGATGTGTTTTCACACCAAGCAGAACAGGAGGATGAGTCATGAGTCATGAGCTGTGAGTTGTGAGTCATGAACTGAAATCTCACTGCATTCCAAAATAACTTTCCCACTTTCTCAATTTCTCTCTTTCTCTAGGACACACAGATACTGACACACTCTCTCTCTCTCTCACACACACACACACACACACACACACACACTCTCTCTCTCTTTCTCTCTCTTAGGGACAGACTTGGACTAATTTAATGTAACAGAATTGGAATGACGTACAATGTGGTCCGGTTGATCCACAGTAGCTAGATATCAAGATGGATACAGATCTTACAGCTGCCAACGTCTGGGCTGACTTTTGCCCAGAACATGAATAAATAAAATCAACACACTTAAACAGGTGACATTAGATCATTTCTTAAGCATCACCACAGTTAGAGATCACCCATCATATGAGGTCAAACTGCTAACTGGAGGTGGAGTAGCGCTGAGACTCATATGAGGTCAAACTGCTAACTGGAGGTGGAGTAGCGCTGAGACTCATATGAGGTCAAACTGCTAACTGGAGGTGGAGTAGCGCTGAGACTCATATGAGGTCAAACTGCTAACTAGAGGTTTAGTAGCGCTGAGACTCAGATGACTCCTTGTCCCCCCACTAATGAAGCTCTGTCTTTCCTTTAAAAAAGGAATTCCAGTAAGAGCTGTGTGACTGTCAGTTGAGCTGTGCTGCGTTGCACGCTTGTTTTGAGGCAGTCACAGTATAGTATAGTATAGTATAGTATAGTATAGTATAGTATAGTATAGTGTAATGTAGTATAGTATAGTGTAGTATAGTATTGCCAATACTTAAATGCACTCTGAGTGGCCTTTTTGTTAATACAGAACTCAACAGGAACGTTAAAGGAGCATTGAGGGAAAGTTATGTGAGGGAGAGAGGTGACAGCCTTTTGATTGTTATTGAAAACAGCATTGAGAACAGACAGTTTGTTAGAACAGACAAATGATACACATATTTGGAGCTTTGCTTGGGCTTCAGTGATGGATAGACTGTTAGTCCGCCCTTGCACTCACTCTCTCTCTCACACACACACACACACACACACACACACACACACACACACACCCCTCCAGTGATGGACAGACTGCTAGTCCGCCCCTGCACTCACTCTCTCTCTCACACACACACACACACACACACACACACACACACCCCTCCAGTGATGGACAGACTGCTAGTCCGCCCCTGCACTCTCTCTCTCTCTCTCACACACACACACACACACACACACTCACCCCTCCTCTGTGCGTTGGTGCGGTCCGTGCCAGAGTTCGGGCCACCAGTAGTAGGGGGCGCCGGTGAGCAGACAGATGGCGTAGACAGAGGTGATGACACGTCGGGCGCGGGCTGGGTACGATACGCTGTGGTAGCGCAGCGGGTGGCACACGGCGATGTAGCGGTCCACGGTCAGCGGCACGGCCGTCCACACCGAGGCGTGAAGCGCGGAGAACTCCAGCACCTGCAGGCCTTTATTTATGGCCGGGGGCAGCGGGCGACCCAGGATGAAGTCCTCCAGCAGGAAGTCCACAAACACGATGAGCACGAGGACCAGGAGGTCAGCCACTGCCAGAGCCAACAGGTAGTTATAGGAGGACTTCTGACGCCGCAACACCAGCTGGGACAGGATGATCACTGTCAGGATGTTAGCTAGAGAGAGGCAGGGAGGGAGAGAGGGATGGAGAGAGAGAG
>PYXC01001177.1:240000-242500 GCA_015244755.2 Tenualosa ilisha | reverse complement strand
CATTTAAGCGTGAGAGTGTGTGCGTTTGTGTGTAAGTGTGTGTGTTTGTGTGCGTGCATGAGTGAGTGTGTGTGTAAGAGATTGTGTGTGTGTGTGTGTGTGTAATGGGAGCAGGTCTGTGTTAAAAAGGGCAACAAGCCACCAAGTGAGAGAAAGAGAGAGATGCGAAGGAGGGAGGGATGGAGAGAAAAGGGAAGGAGGGAGAGAGAGATGAAGAGGGAGGTATGGAGAGAAGGAGAGAAAAAAAGAGAAAGGTGGGAGCGAGGGAGAGAAGGAAGGAGAGAAAGATAAGGCTGGATTGATGAAGAGAGGGAGAGAAGAGAGGAAGGGAGAGAGTGAGAAAGAAAAGAAGAGAGGGAAAGACAAAGAAAAGAAGGAGAGATAGATAGAAGTCAGGAAGGGATAGAGAGAAGGAGAGATATTCATGGCTTTCTTTTCCAGTTTCACTGTTTCTGCTACTGTGTGTGTGTGTGTGTGTGTGTGTGTGCGCGCGTTTGGCTTACATGAGGTGAAATGTTATAATGTGTTGCAGGTGGTCAAGTAAATATATTAGTGTGTGTGTCTGCTATATGTTTGCGTGTGTGCATTGGTGTGTTGTCCAACATTCATTTTGTTAAAGTACACACACACACACACACACACACACCATGCACTCCTGGAACCCTAGTGCTTGCTTAAATCCCAGCGGTAGATTACTGTTTACATAATTTAATTGGATGCAGCACCTGTGTGTGTGTATGTGTGTGTGTGTGTGTGTGTGTGTGTGTCTCCATGGATAAAATAGTGAGAACAAGCTAGTGTCTCAGAACACCACAGAGACTTAGGCATGCTTAGGCAGGACTGCAGACATACACACACCCACACACACACACACACACAGACACACACACACACACTCACAAACACCTACACACACACACTAGTCATGCACAACATGGCAAAGTGTAGTCATTCTAACTGGAATGGCCTCAAAGGAAATCACTGACATGTACAGTATGTTTATGTCCAGTTCTACTAAAGATTATTTACTATGACAACCATCTGGGTCTCACAGCTAGCACTGGTGGTAAATACCATAATCTAGCGTTAGCTATAACAACCATCTGGGTCTCACAGCTAGCACTGGTGGTAAATACCATAATCTAGCGTTAGCTATAACAACCATCTGGGTCTAACAGCTAGCGCTGGTGGTAAATACCATAATCTAGCGTTAGCTATAACAACCATCTGGGTCTAACAGCTAGCGCTGGTGGTAAATACCATAATCTAGCGTTAGCTATAACAACCATCTGGGTCTAACAGCTAGCACTGGTGGTAAATACCATAATCTAGCATTAGGTATGTTGTACTAAAGTACCATAATCTAGTGCTAGCTCTGATAGCCATTTGGGTCTAGTAGCTAACACTGGTATTCAGTACCATAATCTAATGCTAGCTATGTTGTACCAAAGTACTGTAATCTGTCTAATCTCACCTGGGTCTAAAATAGCACTGGTGGTAAATACTGTAATCTAGCGTTAGGTATGTTGTACCAAAGTACTGTAATCTGTCTAATCTCACCTGGGTCTAAATTAGCACTGGTGGTAAATACTGTAATCTAGCATTAGCTATGTTGTACTAAAGTAACACAGCGTTAGCTAATATTCCTTTTATGCAATGCCTGTAACAAATAATGAAGAGTGTGTATGCTAAAGCTTCTTTGACCTCTTGATGCTAATGAAGTTGCTAACTGTCTTTAATTGTGTCTTGTTGATTTTCATAAGTAATTGTCTTCATCTCTCTTTAATTAGAGTATGCAATGAGCACTTGGAACTTGAATTAGAGTATGCACTGAGCACTTGGAACTTGAATTAGAGTATGCACTGAGCACTTGGAACTTGAATTAGAGTATGCACTGAGCATTTGGAACTTGAATTAGAGTATGCACTGAGCACTTGGAACTTGCAAAGTTCATTACTTGTTCTGAGTAATTAGGTGCAAGAAAGGACACTTCAGTGTGGTCAAAGAGGCTTTATAATTCCCTGTGACATTTCAAGTTGTAAAGGCTTATAAAATAACATTATAGAGCACATAAGTATGCTATAAATACTGTTATAAGTATATCTACAGTTAATTGTTAGGCTTTATAGCGGTGTTATAACCTTTATGAATGTGCTCATGATGACTCGGTTCATGATACTCGGTTCATATAAAGTGTTAACGTTACTTTCCTATGTCTGTACACACACACACATACACAGATACACACACACTAGAATCAAAGTGTTTGGTCTGATCGAAACCCCTGAGTTACTTTCCTCCACAGGTTGCCACAAGCAACAGAATCAGTAATTATGAAAGGTTGCCACGAGCAACAGAATCATTAATTATGAATGTGGTAAGTAATGACCACTGTGATTCTATGTGCACACACACACAAACCCACGCACACACACACACAGTTTGCATCCTTTTGCTCTCTTTTCTTTTATCTCTCTCTCTCTCCATCATTCATCACCCA
>PYXC01001177.1:230000-235000 GCA_015244755.2 Tenualosa ilisha | reverse complement strand
CACTCTAACCTTACACCTTATCTATCTATCTTAAGTACTCCTGCTAGTAGATGATGTAGCTGGCACAGAGCCAATCCTACACAAGGCCTCAGTCTCTGTCCTTTTACGATGAGGCTCTAAACATGGTTTCAACACAGTTTTCAGAGAGGAGCCTACTGGTCTGCATACAGCTCTCTTGCTGGCATTTACACTCTCTTTTTATAGCACAACACTCTGCTGCATGCTCTATCCTCTGTCTGTATACACACATACATATATTACTTGTTTCTACAAAATTCCAGACACCGGGCTAACTAGAGCTGACGCTGCTAACTAGAGCTAACTAGAGCTGACGCTGCTAAACAAGGCTAACTAGAACTGACACAGCTTACCAAGGCTAACCAGAGCTGAGATGCAGCTAACCAGGGCTAACTAGAACACCTGGGACAGGTGAGACGGAGTGCATTGGGAATATCTAGCAGTTGTCTGTCTGTGTGTGTGTGTGTGTGAAAGAGAGAGAAAAAGAATGAGAGAGATGGCTTTGATGCTTGGCTTGGTGGCAGGGAAGGGCTCTTAGGTGTGTGTGTGAGTGTGTGTGTGATTGTGTGTGTGAAGGCCTTGATGCTTGGTTTGGAGGGGCTCTGAGGTGTGTGTGTGAGTGTGTGATGGCCTTGATGCTTGTCTTGGTGGCAGTGAGGGGCTCTGAGATGTGTGTGTGTGTGTGTGTGTGTGTGTGTGTGACTCTGAACTCTTTGATGCTCCTCATGGTCACTGTCACCAAAGGCACTTCAAAGAATGAGGGAACAGAGGGCCAGAGAGAAGGAAAAGAAGAAGAAAAGAGGAGGGGGAGAGGAGGAGTGGATATGAAACAGAGAGGGAGAGAGGAGGCGGAGAAGAAAGGGATGTAGAAAAAAGAGATAGAGGGGAAGAAAGGGATGAAAACAAAAAGAGGCGGAGGGGAAGAAAAGGATGAAGAGAGAGAAATGTAGAGAAGAGAGCATATAAGCACACAGAACTAATTAGAGACAACCTCAGTTCTCTCTCTCTCTCACACACACACACCTACATTGTACACATCACACACACACACACACACACCTACACTATACACATAATACAAACACACACACACACCTACACCATACACATCATACACACACCTACACTATACACATCATACACACACACCTACACTATACACATAATACAAACACACAGACACACCTACACCATACACATCATACACACACACACACACACACACACACCTACATTATACACATCATACAGACACACACCTACACTATACACATCATACACACACACACCTACACTATACACATCATACACACACACACACCTACATCATACACACACACACCTACATTATACACATCATACACACACACACCTACACTATACACATCATACACACACACACACACCTACACTATACACATCATACACACACACACACACACGTACACCATACACATCATACACACACACACCTACATTATACACATCATACACACACACCTACATTATACACATCATACACACACACACCTACACTATACACATCATACACACACACACACACACCTACATCATACACACACACACCTACATTATACACATCATACACACACACACCTACACTATACACATCATACACACACACACACACACCTACACTATACACATCATATACACACACACACACACGTACACCATACACATCATACACACACACACCTACATTATACACATCATACACACACACCTACATTATACACATCATACACACACACACACACACCTACACTATACACATCATACAAACACACACACACCTACACCATACACATCATACACACACACCTACATTATACACATCATACACACACACCTACATTATACACGTCATACACACACACCTACAGTATACACATCATACACACACACACCTACACTATACACATCATACACGCACACACACACCTACAGTATACACATAATACAAACACACACACACCTACACCATACACATCATACACACACACACACCTACATTATACACATCATACACACACACCTACACTATACACATCATACACAAACACACACACACACACACACACACACACACACACCTACACCATACACATCATACACACACACAAACCTACATTATACACATCATACACACACACACACCTACACTATACACATCATACACACACACACCTCCACTATACACATCATACACACACACACCTCCACTATACACATCATACACGCACACACACACCTACACTATACACATAATACAAACACACACACACACCTACACCATACACATCATACACACACACACACCTACACCATACACATCATACACACACACACATACACCTACATTATACACATCATACACACACCTACACTATACACATCATACACAAACACACACACTCACACACACACCTACATTATACACATCATACACACACACACACCTACACTATACACATCATACACACACACACCTACACTATACACATCATACACACACACACACACACACACCTACACCATACACATCATATACACACACACCTACACCATACGCATCATACACACACCTGCACTATACACATCATACACACACACACACACACACACACCTACACCATACACACACACACACCTACATTATACACATCATACACACACACCTACATTATACACATAATACACACACACCTACACTATACACATCATACACACACACACACACACACACCTACACCATACACATCATACACACACACACCTACATTATACACATCATACACACACACACCTACACTATACACATCATACACACACACACACAGCTACACTATACACATAATACAAACACACACACACACCTACACCATACACATCATTCACACACACCTACATTATACACATAATACACACACACACCTACACTATACACATCATACACACACACACACACCTACACTATACACATAATACAAACACAAACACACACCTACAGTATACACATCATACACTCACACCTACATTATACACATCATACAAAAACACACACACACACACACACACACACACAGATTATATACATGATACAATCCAACATGATACTGTCCAAGATGTCTGGCTCAGGGATTTATTCGCCTTAGACACGCACACACGCACACACACACACACACACCATAGTCTATATGTTGTCATGCTCAGCAAAAATATGCTACAGCAAATATGTCCATCAATGCATTTAGGATAAACTATATGTGGCATAACTAAACGTTGGCGATTCATTGTAAATGACAATGCCCAATGTTTAAACTATAAACTATAAGAGCCTCCCCTTCTCCATCCACTTCCACTAGCGAACCTGAAATTAGGCATTAGGCAAATAATGCATGAGTCAATAGCAAAATTAGGATATGCTAATGTTAGCTAACCTATCGCTAGCCAACTCATTGACAACCAATGAGCCAAAAGCTAGCTAATGTTGGATCACGAAAGTTAGCAATACCTGTCATATCTCTAGCAAGCCATCATTTCCCAGTATATTTTATGTATGTAATAATGCTTTATGTACACCAGAGGACTTTGGGAAGATTTTGGTAAAGATTCCCACTTCTAATGAGTTTCCTTAAAGGGCTAGTTATAGCCTGTATCTTTTCATTACCTTTTCCAAATGCTACATTATGCGATCTGATCAGAATTCTTTTGCACAGATAGCATTGAGCACAGCGCTAAAAATCCATATTTTTAATGGTATCCCAAGGATTCAATGACTTACCTGAAAACTCCTGCTAGGACTGGAGACTGGCTGAGATGACTGGTCCTTCTGTGTGTGTGTGGTAACTGCCTTCCTTTTCCACTATACTTTCTCAAACATACATACAGTCTCCTCACACATACACACATTCTCCTCACACATACATACATTCTTCTCACACATACACACATTCTTCTCACACATACATACATTCTCCTCACACATACATACATTCTCCTCACACATACATACAGTCTCCTCACACATACACACATTATTCTCACACATACATACATTCTCAAACATATATATATATATATACATGTATGTGAGTGGTGTACAATATATGCACCTAAGAGTGGAAATGCATATGTATGAGAGGGGAATGTATGTATGTGAGAGTCAGTGTTGGGCAAGCTGCTCAGAAAATGTCGTTAGCTAAGCTACAAGTTACTCCACATCAGATGAAGCTTCACTACACTAAAGCTGCCTGAAGACAAAATGTAGTTAGCTAAGCTACAAGTTACTGATGAAGCTTCACTACACTAAAGCTGCCTGAAGACAAAATGTAGCAAACTAAGCCAGAAAAATGGCAGGTAGTTTAACTACATGTGAAGCTACTTAATTCACAAAAAAGTCCTATAAATAAATTAAATGATCCAACCTTCTGCTGAGATTCTACTAGTGACCAACCTATCAGTATCAAACTATCCTGTCTCTCCAACTCACACACAATAGTAACTGATAGTATAATGACATAAGTAAGTAATTGTACTTTTATACAGGTAAAACATTTTAATGCAATCATTTCAGGGTGTTAATTCCACATTCCGTGCCCAGGATCAAATAAATGGGAGAATAGTATGTTCATGTGTGAGAATAGTATGTTTATGTGTGAGAATAGTATGTTCATGTGTGAGAATAGTATGTTCATGTGTGTGAATAGTATGTTCATGTGTGAGAATAGTATGTTCATGTGTGAGAATAGTATGTTCGGTGTGAGAATAGTATGTTCATGTGTGAGAATAGTATGTTATGTGTGAGAATAGTATGTTCGTGTGTGAGAATAGTATGTTCGTGTGTGAGAATAGTATGTTCATGTGTGAGAATAGTATGTTAATGTCTGAGAATAGTATGTTCGTGTGTGAGAATAGTATGTTCATGTGTGTGAATAGTAAGTTCATGTGTGAGAATA
>PYXC01001177.1:145000-227500 GCA_015244755.2 Tenualosa ilisha | reverse complement strand
TTGATTGAGTAAATGATCATAAATAAAAGGAGTAAAATGCTTTAGGCTTCAGGTGGCTTCAGGTGTGTAAATGGCTTTAGGTGTGTAAATGGCTTTAGGTGTGTAAATGGCTTTAGGTGTGTAAATGGCTTCAGGTGTGTAAATGGCTTTAGGTGGCCATAGGTGTGTAAATGGCTTTAGGTGCCTAGGTGTGTAAATGCTTTAGGTGGCCTTAGGTGTGTAAATGGATTTAGGTGGCCTTAGGTGTGTAAATGGCTTTAGGTGTGTAAGTGGCCTTAGGTGTGTAAATGGCTTTAGTGTGTAAGTGGCTTAGGTGTGTAAATGGCTTTAGGTGTAAGTGGCCTTAGGTGTGTAAATGGCTTTAGGTGTGGAAATGCTGGTTAGAGGTAAACACATTTGAAGGGCAGTAATGCAGCTCTGAGAGGATAGTTTTGAATAAAACATTTCATTAGTGCTGGACAGACATGGCCCTCTCACACTGACATGGCCCTCTCACACTGACATGGCCCTCTCACACTGACATGGCCCTCTCACACTGACATGGCCCTCTCACACTGACATGGCCCTCTCACACTGACATGGCCCTCTCACACTGACATGTCAGTGATTCAACAGTGGTGCTACTGGGAATATAATACATAATACTGCCACTGCACACACACACACAATATGCAATATGCACAAGCAGGATAACAGTAAAATAGCACTTCATTAACTCAAACAAGGTAGTTAGCAATGTGTGTGTGTGTGTGTGTGATGACAATGTGTATGTATGTTTACGTTTTTGTGTTTGCAGTGCCAAAACATTTTCACACACACTCACACACAGAGCAAACTTTTGTCACCAGCAGAGGTGTGTCTGTGTTTGTGTATGTGTGTGAGAAATGTAAATTAAGTGTAAGGAGCTAGCAGGTCTGGACATGCTGCTCTTCTCAGTCTCTGCAATGCAGAAGAGTGTGTGTGTGTGTGTGTGTGTGTGTGTGTGTGTGTGTATGCACACATACGTGTGTGAGTGTGTGCGTTTGTGTGTAGGCACGTGTGTGTGTGTGTGTGTGGTGTGTGTGTATGCGCACATACGTGTGTGTTTATGTGTGTGTGTGTGTGTGAGCATATGCACATGTGTATGTGTGTGTGTGTGTGTGTGTGTGTGTGCATGCAGAAGAGTGTGTGTGTGTGTGTGTGTGTGCATGTGCGTATGTGCATGCAGAAGAGTGTGTGTGTGTATCAGTATGTCTGTACATGTGGTGTGGAAGTAAATTCTAATGAGGCATTTCCATGTCAATAGATTTCACCCATCCAAAGGAGCTGCAGACAAACCCACTATTGGATACATATACTACACAACCTTATGACCTCCCACTGAACAGGTCAGGGTTTATGACCTTATGACCTCCCACTGAACAGGTCGGGGTTGGGTTGATGACCTCCCACTGAACAGGTCGAGTTGATGACCTCCCACTGAACAGGTTGAGTTGATGACCTCCCACTGAAGAGGTAAGGTTGATGACCTCCCACTGACCAGACTAGGCAATGGGCAGCAGGAGGGGTCCCCAACAAAGCAACAAACCTCAACTACTAAATAAATAACTCTCCTTACACACACACTCATACACTCTACAACACAGCTCCTTACACACACACTCATACACTCTACAACACAGCTCCTTACACACACACTCATACACTCTACAACACAGCTCCTTACACACACACTCATGCACTCTACAACACAGCTCCTTACACACACACTCATACACTCTACAACACAGCTCCTTACACACACACTCACACTCTACAACACAGCTCCTTACACACACACTCATACACTCTACAACACATCTCATTCACAACTCACTGTTCTCTTTTCTCACTAAACTAAATGCATGTTTTACAGCCATACCCCTAATCAATGACTAACCAATCAAATTCAATTCAATTCAGTTTTATTTATACAGCGCCTTTTACAATAGTATTGTCTCGTGGCGCTTCACAGAAGGAGCACCCAAGAGCAACAGGGGCAAGGAAAAACTCCCTTATGTTCAGTTAATCTAGGAAGAAACCTTGGGCAGATCCACGACTCAAGGGGCCGACCCAACTGCCAGGGATCATGGAGAAAAATTACAATCAGTAGTAACCATGACAGACTATAAGTTGCCTATGGTTTAGCTAAGGTTCATAATAGTTCATAATAGAGTATTATCTCACTTTTACATTACATGGTAGTCAGTCTATAGGTGGTTATCAGGAATTATGGCTGGACAATGTAGCAGCGGCCAGGCATAGTGACAAACTCAAAGGAGTGAGATGGGTCATGGGGGTAACAGTAAGGGTCCATTTGACAGCGCCATTGTGAGGGGGGGTCAATCACGAAGCCTCAGGAAGGGGAGTCGGACCCAGCATCGGCGTCCAGGAAGGTCCTCTGTGATGGGGAGTCGGTCCTGACATGGGCCTCCCGTAGTGTTGGTTGTAATCCACTCAGGAGGGGAGGGTGAGAGGAGTCCGCCAGAATGAGGCAGGGATGACACTCAGCAAAGATAATTGTGGACAGAGGAAAATAGTGAATTAGGCCAGGCTCACACATCAGAAAGCAAATGTGTAATTTGGGCATACATATATGTGTATATATATATATATATATATATATATATATATATATATATATATATGTATTGAGAGAGAGCTGAAAGAGAGAGAGATGGAGTTGTACGGCATGACACATGAAGGTTGTGTGGCGGCGCTAGGCTATAGCAGCATAACTAGGGTATGATGCATGGTAACCCAGCACCACTGCAGGGATGGTCAGTGGCTGCCATGCCTCGCAACTGGGGGCAACAGCAGAGGCAATCCCTTCCAAAAGACCCATGAGAAGTGATGATTTGCCATGCACCATCCCTAACTATGGGAAACAGTAAAGAGGAAGGTTTTAAGTCTAGACTTAAAGGTATTGAGAGTGTCCGCTTGTTGAATGTGGGGGGGGAGATAATTCCACAGGAGGGGTGCACGGTAACAAAAGGCTCTTCCTCCTATCGTAGATTTTGATATTCTTGGGATTACAAGGAGACCAGCATTTTGGGATCTTAGGGTTCTAGGAGGGTGGTAAGGGACAAGTAAGTCTTTAATATATGTTGGTGCATCGCCCTTGAGGGCTTTGTAGGTTAGGAGGAGTATTTTAAAATCAATTCGACTTTTAATAGGGAGCCAATGTAGGGAAGCAAGGATAGGAGAGATATGTTCATATTTTTTAATCCTGGTGAGAGTTCGGGCCGCAGAATTTTGTATTAGTTGTAAGTTTTTGATGCAAGTATTGCTACACCCAGAGAACAGAGCATTGCAATAATCAAGCCTGGAAGTAATAAATGCGTGTATTAATTTTTCAGCCTCCTCAAAGGATAAGAACTTTCTAACCTTAGCAACATTTCGTAGGTGAAAAAAAGATGTTTTTGAAATGTGTTTTACATGACTATTTAGAGAGAGATCCTGGTCAATAATTACCCCAAGGTCTTTAACTTTTGCATTACATGACAGTGACAGGCCACTGAGTAAGTTTTGGTGATGGGGTAGAGTGTTGGTCAGCTGTTTAGGGCCAATCATCATAACTTCAGTTTTATCAGAATTTAAACAAAGGAAATTAATAGTCATCCAGGTTTCGATGTCTAGGAGACATGCATCAAGTTTAGTCATTGGCATATAGTCATTAGGCTTCATAGAAAGGTAAAGCTGGGTATCATCAGCATAGGAGTGGAAAGTGATACCATGTTTCCTTATAACAGATCCTAACGGTAACATGTACAGGGAGAACAGCAGGAGACCTAGCACTGAGCCTTGGGGTACACCAAACTTTACTTTGGTATGGGTTAATGACTCATTATGAGCGTGTACAAACTGGTAGCGACCAGAGAGGTATGATTTGAACCAGGCTAATGCAGTGTCTTTGATGCCTATCATGTGTTCAAGTCTGTGTAGTAGGATACTATGGTCAATAGTGTCAAAGGCAGCACTAAGATCCAATAGGATTAATATTGATATATATCCATTATCAGATGCGATAAGGAGGTCATTGAAGACTTTAACTAGGGCTGATTCTGTGCTATGATTAGTTCTAAAGCCTGACTGGAAGGTTTCCTGGATATTATTGTCATTTAAGAAGCTACAGATTTGCTTAGACACTATTTTCTCAAGTATTTTTGAAACAAATGGGAGGTTAGATATGGGTCTGTAATTAGCAAGGACATCAGGATCAAGGTTTGGTTTTTTAATTGATGGTTTAATAACAGATGTCTTGAAAGATTTTGGGACATGCCCAGCTATGAGTGAGTCATTTATAATTTTAAGAATCGGCTCAGCCAATAGAGGGAGAGCTGCCTTAAGAAGATCAGTTGGGATAGGGTCCAATAAGCATGTTGAGGCTTTAGCTAAAGAGATCAAAGACGTAATTTCTGATATATTGGTGGGTGTGAATTAATCAAAGTATGCTACAGGTTGACTAGAGCTAGCTGTAACCATTACATGTGGTCCAACTGGATTTGAGGTTACAAGGGAGTTGTGCATTTTTAGTCTAAGAGATTCAATTTTGTCATTAAAATAGTCCATGAAGTCCTTGCTGCTTAGAGTTATTGGAATGGAATGGGACACCTCAATCCTGCTTTTTGTTAAACGGGATATAGTATCAAAAAGGAATTTTGGATTATCTTTATTATTGTGTATAAGTGAGGAATAGTATGCTGATTTGGCATTGTTAAGTGCTGTCTTGTACTCTTTTAAGCTATCTTTCCAAGCAAGGCGGAACACTTCAAGTTTAGAGGCATACCATTTCCTTTCAAGTCTACGAGCAGCTTGTTTCAGTAAGCGAGTCTGTGTGGTATACCATGGGGCAATTTTTTCTTGTTTCCTAGTTTTCTTTTTGAGTGGTGCAATTGTGTTGAATGTGGAGTATAGTACATTTACAACACTGTCAGTTAATTGAAATCCCCTTATTATTGCCAGGACGCCACCCCCAGTCAAAATCCAACACAACAAGATTGACACATTCTATCACTCAGACACACACAAGCACTTACACACACACACACAGAAGATATGGAACACACACAGAGCAGTCCAAACATGGAGCAAGTAGCCCTGGCGATACAGTGTGAAGCACATTATTAGCTGCGTGAATGTGAGCATGTAGGTTGAATAAGGCATCATTTCTTTAATAGGTTTGATGTGGACAGTATCACTGGAAAGAGATCAAAGTCATTTCCTGTAAGTGTCTATGATCACATCAGTCTGCATGACTACCAGCACTTATTACCAACACTTAGTTCAAAGAGATTTCTTATGTGTCTGTATGGGCAGGATCTACTGAGGTTATACACTGATTAGACACTGATACACTGATCTAGAATTGCACTGGGCACATGTAAGCTACCTTTGAATCCTGTATGGGTGTTTAGATGTATTTGCAATGTATTCAGTTATATGGGCAGAGTCTACTGAGGTTTCCAACCACAAGCTTTTCTTGTTTTCTGTCAGAAATACGCACACACACACACACACACACACACACACACACAACACACACACACACACACACGTACGAACACACACATACATACACACACACACACACACACACACACCACAGGCAAAATTAGGTCACCCACAGTTACACGTGGAAAATGTTACTTCTGACAGCATTAGTACTCAGTGGATAATCTGCCTCTCTGTAATACTGTTGTCCTTTGACCTTTGATGGAACATCCTAGAGATGCTGGCAGATTCTTAACATGGCCATGTCCACAGTTGGGTAAACTGGCGTAACTTACCCAGCAAAGTGCCCCAATGTGTGTGTGGAGTATCCTGACAAAATAACCCCCAGGGCCATAAGGTGCCCCCCCCCCCTTGAATACCCCCCCCAAAAGCCCCCTTGAATAACCCCCAGGGCCATAAAGTGCCCCCCCTGATACCCCACCATAGGTGCCCCCCTTGTATATTGAATATTTATATTATATATTTAGATATAAGTGAGGACTACCTACCCTGGCACTGGTGTGTGTGTGTGTGTGTGTGTGTGTGCATACTTTATATTATATATTTAGATATAAGTGAGGACTACCTACCCTGGCACTGGTGTGTGTGTGTGTGTGTGTGTGTGTGTATGCATACTTTATATTATATATTTAGGTATAAGTGAGGACTACCTACCCTGGCACTGGTGTGTGTGTGTGTGTGTGTGTGTGTGTGTGTGTGTATGCATACTTTATATTATATATTTAGATATAAGTGAGGACTACCTACCCTGGCACTGGTGTGTGTGTGTGTGTGTGTGTGTGTGTATGCATACTTTATATTATATATTTAGATATAAGTGAGGACTACCTACCCTGGCACTGGTGTATGTGTGTGTGTGTGTGTGTGTGTGTGTGTATGCATACTTTATATTATATATTTAGATATAAGTGAGGACTACCTACCCTGGCACTGGTGTATGTGTGTGTGTGTGTGTGTGTGTGTGCATACTTTATATTATATATTTAGATATAAGTGAGGACTACCTACCCTGGCACTGGTGTGTGTGTGTGTGTGTGTGTGTGTGTGTGCATACTTTATATTATATATTTAGATATAAGTGAGGACTACCTACCCTGGCACTGGTGTGTGTGTGTGTGTGTGTGCATACTTTATATTATATATTTAGATATAAGTGAGGACTACCTACCCTGGCACTGGTGTGTGTGTGTGTGTGTGTGTGTGCATACTTTATATTATATATTTAGATATAAGTGAGGACTACCTACCCTGGCACTGGTGTGTGTGTGTGTGTGTGTGTGTGTGTGTATACTTTATATTATATATTTAGTCCCGTGTCTGTGTCTGTCCTGTGTCCTGTCCTGTGTATGTGTCCTGTGTCGTGTCCTGTGTACTGTGTCTGTGTCCTGTGTCGGTGCCCTGTCCTGTGTCCTGTGTCTGTGTCTGTGTCCTGTGTCTGTTTTCGGTGTCCTGTGTCCTGTGTCAGTGCCCTGTCCTGTGTCCTGTGTCTGTGTCTTGTGTCCTGTGTCCTGTGTCTTTTGTCTGTGTCTGTGTCCTGTGTCGGTGTCTTGTGCTGTGTCTTGTGTCTGTGTCCTGTCCTGTGTCCTGTGTCTGTGTCCTGTGTCCTGTATCTGTGTCTGTGTCCTGTGTCGGTGCCCTGTCCTGTGTCCTGTGTCTGTGTTCTGTGTCTGTGTCTGTGTCTGTGTCTGTGTCTGTTTCCGTGTCCGTGTCTGTGTCCTATGTCTGTGTCTGTCCTGTTTCTGTCTGTGTCCTGGTCACTCCATTTAAGAACATGGGAAAAAAATCAGGGTGAGAACTTGGAATGGAAGTATCATTTACATGACAAATGAGATATGCAAAAGGACACAGCAATGAAAAATATCATTAAAAGAGTAAAATCAGTAAATGTCATTTGTCCTGCCTTGCTTCACTGAGCCTGTGTGCTGGTCCCTCCCTTTGACAAACGGGGCCAACTACCCGGGCAATGATGGGGCGGAGAACAGACATGTTCGTCATGACAAATGAGCTGAGTTAAACAAACAGAGTGTGTGGATGCCAAGAGCATTTTAATGTACATATCAGAAAGTATCATGTGATATACATGCATGTAAGTGGGCAAGGCAAGCAGGTAGGTTGGTACAGGTCCAGGTGTGTTTGGTTTGCAGACGGCACAGAAGCAGGTAGGTTGGTACAGGTCCAGGTGCGTTTGGTTTGGGTATAGAAGTCTTTGTCCTATGTGAGTGTGTGTGGTTCACATGCGTTTGTAAACGTGGATAAGTCGATTGCACTTGGGGCAATGGTGATGAACGTCCTTCACTGAGTCGACACAGAAGGGAATCAGACAACATGGCCAACACCTGCAGCACAGAGACAGGAAACATTACGTGTGTGTGTGTGTGTTACTAATACAATTAAACAAAACTACTGATAATGCTGTTGAGTCACAATGTGCCGCTCATGATTGATCATTTGTGAAAAAGTGATATTTTGATTCAAAATATAACAGAATAAGATGAACTGAATTGCATTATATGCATGGAAAAAAGGAATAGCCCAACATTTAACTCCTGAGCAGCTCCCCCTAATACTACTAATGCTACTGCTAACACTACTAATGCTACTGCTAACACTACTAATGCTCCCCCTAATACTACTAATGCTCCCCCTAATACTACTAATGCTACTGCTAACACTACTAATGCTACTGCTAACACTACTAATGCTCCCCCTAATACTACTAATGCTCCCCCTAATACTACTAATGCTACTGCTAACACTACTAATGCTACTGCTAACACTACTAATGCTCCCCCTAACTCTACTAATGCTCCCCCTAATACTACTAATGCTACTGCTAACACTACTAATGCTACTGCTAACACTACTAATGCTCCCCCTAATACTACTAATGCTACTGCTAACAGTACTAATGCTCCCCCTGATACTACTAATGCTACTGCTAACTCTACTAATGCTCCCCCTAATACTACTAATGCTACTGCTAACTCTACTAATGCTACTGCTAACACTACTAATGCTACTGCTAACACTACGAATGCTCCCCCTAATACTACTAATGCTACTGCTAACACTACTAATGCTCCCCCTACCTCTACTAATGCTCCCCCTAACTCTACTAATGCTACTGCTAACACTACTAATGCTCCCCCTAATACTACTAATGCTACTAATGCTCCCCCTAATACTACTAATGCTACTGCTAACACTACTAATGCTCCCCCTAACTCTACTAATGCTCCCCCTAACTCTACTAATGCTACTGCTAACACTACTAATGCTCCCCCTAATACTACTAATGCTACAGCTAACATTACTAATGCTACTGCTAACAGTACTAATGCTCCCCCTAACACTACTAATGCTACTGCTAACACTACTAACGCTCCCCCTAACACTACTAATGCTACTGCTAACACTACTAATGCTCCTCCTAACTCTACTAATGCTACTGCTAACACTACTAATGCTACTGCTAACACTACTAATGCTCCCCCTAATACTACTAATGCTACTGCTAACACTACTAATGCTCCCCCTAATACTACTAATGCTCCCCCTAATACTACTAATGCTACTGCTAACACTACTAATGCTACTGCTAACACTACTAATGCTCCCCCTAACTCTACAAATGCTCCCCCTAATACTACTAATGCTACTGCTAACACTACTAATGCTACTGCTAACACTACTAATGCTACCGCTAACACTACTAATGCTACTGCTAACACTACTAATGTTCCCCCTAACACTACTAATGCTACTGCTAACACTACTAATGCTACTGCTAACACTACTAATGCTCCCCCTAACATTACTAATGCTACTGCTAACACTACTAATGCTACTGCTAACACTACTAATGCTCCCCCTAACACTACTAATGCTACTGCTAACACTACTAATGCTCCCCCTAACACTACTAATGCTCCCCCTAACTCTACTAATGCTACTGCTAACACTACTAATGCTCCCCCTAATACTACTAATCCTCCCCTAACACTACTAATGCTACTGCTAACACTACTAATGCTACTGCTAACTCTACTAATGCTACTGCTAACACAACTAATGCTACTGCTAACACTACTAATGCTACTGCTAACACTACTAATGTTCCCCCTAACACTACTAATGCTACTGCTAACACTACTAATGCTCCCCCAACTCTACTAATGCTACTGCTAACACTACTAATGCTACTGCTAACACTACTAATGCTCCCCCTAACACTACTAATGCTACTGCTAACACTACTAATGCTCCACTTAACACTACTAATGCTCCCCCTAAGTCTACTAATGCTACTGCTAACACTACTAATGCTCCCCCTAATACTACTAATCCTCCCCTAACACTACTAATGCTACTGCTAACACTACTAATGCTACCACTGACACTACTAATGCTACTGCTAACACTACTAATGCTACCACTGACACTACTAATGCTACCACTGACACTACTAATGCTACTGCTAACACTACTAATGCTACCACTGACACTACTAATGCTACCGCTAACACTACTAATGCTACCACTGACAATGATCAGTTTAGCTAAGTTGACTTGAGCAGCAACTGTAACATTTTTATATTGATTCTGGTACAGCAGAGATGTAAAAGTGCTGTTAAAACATGTTAGTTAATCATTTATCATTAATTAATTAATTACACTATTTAAACCTACATTTATGTATGCCTTTATTATTTAAATCATCTGGTTTAAATCATCTAAACTCCTATTTAAAGGAACTCTGTGTATTTTAAGTGTAATTCATCGATACAGTGTGAAACACTAACAGCACTGATGTCTTGTGACTGAAGTATGTGCATTGCATTGCAGAGATCTCTAGAATTAGCATGCTAACTGACTAGTTTTGGACGGTCTTGTCTTGTCTTGTAGTACTAGTTTACATACTAGATGGTGATAGTGAGCCATATAGCAGGCAAACCAACCTCAGTGCAAAGACACCAAAACAAATGCACAAGGAGGCTGAGAAACAGACACTATTTCACTGCTTTCTTTACACTCGGTAAACACATGCATGTGACAGTACAATTCCTTTGTGTCCTTGTAAGAAGCCACATGGCTTGTGGGCCCAAGTGGCCATTTGTATGGTGACAGGAGCTTGTTTATGGATTATTAACTTTACTGTCTATTGCCATCACCCCCCCTCCCCCCGCATCACCATCAGAATAGGATTGGAATCAAAAAAGATAAATCCAGTGTTACTAACCCTATGATAAAGAGCCCTCCACAGATTAACCAAATGAGTCTGTTCTCCTGGACGATGTGTGTGTGTGTGGTGTGTGTTTGTGAGTGTGTGTTTTACTAACCCTACGATACAGAGTCCTCCACAGATTAACCAAATGAGTCTGTTATCCTGGACGATGTGTGTGTGTGTGTTTGTGAGTGTGTGTTTTACTAACCCTATGATACAGAGTCCTCCACAGATTAACCAAATGAGTCTGTTATCCTGGACGATGTGTGTGTGTGTGTGTTGTGTGTGTGTTTTACTATATACAGATCTCACAATTAAAATGTTGTTTCTGGATGTGTGTGTGTGGTGTGTGTGTGTTTGTGAGTGTGTGTTTTACTAACCCTACGATACAGAGTCCTCCACAGATTAACCAGGTGAGGAGTCCGTTCTCCTGGACGGTTCGAGTAACTACATTCTCTTGACAGTGGGGACACACCATCTGACCTGGAGCCTCTGTCAGATTGGGAGCCACCACCACTGTAGTCACTGCAAACACACACACACACACACACACACAGACTCAGATGAGTATACACATGCACAAACATAAATATATTTGTGGACAATTTTGACACACACACACGAGAGGCAGTATCCTGGAGGGACGTTACGTTCCCATGAGATGGCTCCAGACACAACTAGCCATGGCTCCACCTGCTGGTGGAGCAGGGAACTCCACCCCTCAACACACCTGAGTCAGATGATTACTTGATGGACACACACCTGACACTGATGACTGCCTGAGGAGCTGAAGGGCTTTTTGAGTGTCAGAAAGGCTGAAGGTGTTCTCCACAAAGGACCAGCAAGACTTCTCTGAGTGGAGTTACCCTTTGGAAGCAACTACTAAAGAGGAATACTTGCCTACGGAGTTATCGTGCTGAAAGAACAAACTACGGCAGGGGTGAGGACAGCACGGATTAACTGTTTCAATGGACTGACCATGAGATGAAGGATTTGTTTGTTGGCTGGGGATAGGAGGCTTATGATTTCACTTTTAAACCACCAAGGAGGCATTGTTTACGTTTGCCCTTTCGAATAAGACCTTCTTTAAACTTTTTGAATTTGAGATGCTTTTTCTGTTAATTCCCCCGAATCACAGTTAAAAAAACAAAAAACAAACAAAAAAAACGCTGAGAACCAAGCAGCCTTTCGTTTTATCACAACACACACACACACACACACACACACACACACCACACACACACACACACGTTTCATGTGACCCCAACTGACATTTAGCTTCGTTACCCTCTTCCTGTATTCATATTACACTCTCTGTCACATGAGCACACACTCCTGTGTGTCACACACAAGTCTTCCTGTCTGTCTGACTGAGCCTGTCTGGCCGTCATGGGACATAGGCTGAAAACTGACATTAATGTGCCTTCTAAACTAATCTGAATATACTTCCACACCAACTAAATCTGTTGTTTAATCTGAATATTGTCACACCTCCATCCACCTTTTCTTCTTTGCGTATTTCTAAGGGAAATAGTCCCCCTAGGTTTTGATGCTCGTACTGTGGGTGAGTGAGTGCTGTTTTACTTTAAGGCCTGTGCACAGGCTTAACACCTTTAACACCCTCAACACCTTCTCTTACCACTTCCTTTCAATCTATTTGTCTTCCCACAGCAGCTAACGGTCTCTCATAGTAACACACACACACCACACACACACACACACACACACACACACACACACACACACACAAAAGGAAAAAGAGCACTCAAACCTTAGAGCAGTGACTCATGAGTGTAAAATAAATGGTTGTTCTGTAGATGTAAAGTATTGAAATGGGACCTTCAGCATACCTCCTCCAAAGGCACTGAAATAACATGACATCCTTCTGTCTTAAACTTCATTGTGTGTGAGTGTGTGTTTGTATGTGTGTCTGCTTCATTTATGTATGTACATGTGTGTTTCTGTGCTTTACTTTGTGTGTGTGTGTGTGTGTGTGTGTGTGTGTGTGTGTGTGTGTGTGTGTGTGTACACTATTGGAGGAAGTAATCTGTTGAAACTGGGAAGAGGACAAAACCCCAAACACGTGAAACAACAGCACGAAACGGGAAATAAAACCTCAATTGTTCCAAGGTACTGTGAGGTGTGTGTGTGTGTGTGTGTGTGTGTGTGTGTGTGTGTGTGTGTTTGTCTGATATTTTGTATGAGAGAGAGAACAATGTGCGCATGTGTGTGTTTTGGTGCCTGTAGCAGTACACACACACACACACACACTCACACACACACACATACACGCACACACACACAACACACATACACGTTCAATTCTGTATTTTGGAGCTTAGTTTGACAGTCCAGTTACTGGGCACTGGTGTGTGTGTGTGTGTGTGTGTGTGTGTGTGTGTGTGTCTAACCTGTGGGTTGTACCATGACTGGAGGGCCTGCTGGGTAGGGGCCAGGAGGGGCGGGGTATCCACCAGGGCCTGAAACACACGCACGCACGCACGCACGCACGCACGCACACACACACAGGTACACACATACACACATTCCCAGACACATTATTTATTGTTTGCTTGTCTATGCACTAATAAGGATCACACTTAAAATCCCCTGTACTTGTGACAATAACAATAGATATTCTGATTGACACCCCCCCCCCCCCACACACACACACACACACACACTTGATGCTTTAATGCTTTATACTGCAATTGCAAATGATACATTTTTATCTTCCCAAAACCCTGTTTGTACAGAAGAAAAGCATGAGACAAGTCACCTCACTGGTGTTCTAGGCTGTGGTTCCAGTAACACACCTCTCTGGTGTTCTAGGCTGCGGCTCCAGTAACACACCTCCTGGGTCAGTGTATTCTATGCTACTTGTAGTGTACACACACGTGATTTTAGCAGCTCTGTTAAATGACACTCCTAACCTAATAAATGACACTCTGAGTGAGTGTCTGCATGTGAGTGTGTGGGTGGGCTTGTGTGTGTGTGTGTGTGTGAGTGTGCCGCGTGCTGCATAGTCTTGCATCCTAGGAGGTGTGTGTGTGTGTGTGTGTGTGTGTGTGTGTGTGTGTGTGTGTGCTGTGCCTCACAGTCATGCTTACTTGGGGTGGGGGAGAGCCTGTCTGGCTGGTAGTGTGTGTGTGTGTGTGTGTGTGTGTGCAGTGCCTTACAGTCATGTTTACTGGGTGTGGGGAGATCCTGCATGTAGTTGTTCTTACCAGGGGGACAGGGACCAGGTGGGTACCCCTGTTGAAAGCCGGGTTGGGGGCTTACTGCTGTTCCCCCGTAGCTCATGGGGGGGCCGGGGTATGGGGGGGCCATGTCCTTTTCCATCCTCACAGATACTGGACGGACAGAGAGACAGAGAAGAGAGAGAGAGATGAGAGATGAGAGATCTCAGAGTCTGGTGTCAGATATCAAAAAAATAACAAAAAGACTTGGTCTCGAATCACTGTGTAACTAATAGGAACACCCCAATGTTTAACTATCCGTCAATAAACGTCAGACTTCGTTTTTCACTATCATTTATGTGAATATGGCATCATCAAAATCAGCTCAGCATACAAGGGCTATAGGTGTCATCTCTGATGAACATGTGGACAATGTGATGATTCAGTTGATGTTGATGCAGTTCAGTTGAGGTGGAAGATGGAGAAAGAACTCAAAGATCCTTTTTAAGATCTGTGCGACCAAACAGACCAGCGTAGTCTAGGATCTTTTTTAAGATCTGTGCGGCAAAACAGACCAGCGTAGTCTAGGATCCTTTTTAAGATCTGTGCGGCCAAACAGACCATCGTAGTCTAGGATCCTTTTTAAGATCTGTGCGGCCAAACAGACCAGCGTGCACACACTCACATTTAAAAATGTGTAACTGGCATCACCAACAACCACCATACTTTTCTAATTCTAAAACATGCTTGCAGAATGTCCAGGTGACTGTGTGGAGGTGTTTGCTACCCATGGCACCTATGCAATGTATGGATTTGCCATTTCTTCTTTGCTATGGCACCATCAGTCACTTTAACCACCTCTTGACTGATAACCTCCTCAGATGTACTGACCCAAAGTCAAATCCAACTCTGTCTGTAGTTTGGTGCACTAAGTTGTGTTTTTATTGTAAAACACTGAAATAATCTTGAGGTCTACTCCCATTAGCAGATTGAGCCTGCGGTTGGCCATGTTATTGATTTACAAATGAAGATTTCCAAAGCACTTCTGCAATAAAGGAGAAGAAGAGAGGGAGTGAAAGAAAAGAGAGATAAAGGAGAAGAAGAGAGGGAGCGAAAGAAAAGAGAGGTCTAACACAGCAGATGTGACATCTGACAATGCTCAGGGGTGTGACGTGAACCAGAGTGCCACTAAACCCTGTGAGCTGCTCTATATTCACTCTATATAACAGACTCAAGGGGGTTGGGTATTGGGTTTCAGAAACAGTAACCACTTATACTAAGCTTGGTTTCTTTAAAACCACAGCCACACAGCCAACACGCACATGAAATGTAGCTATTTATTCATTAAGAACAGTTCCTCTGCCAAGAAATGTAATTCTAACTTTAATTGTTAATTAATGCACAAATGCAGCCATTGTAACTTAAAATAAAATTGTATGTGTGGGTATATACAATGACACTGAAGGTGAGTCAGCCAATCATAATCCAGGACTGGAACTGTCCATTTTACAATACAGATAGAAACAGTACTGAGCACTTAGAGATCCCTACTGATCACTTAGGCAACAAAGAGGAAAGAGAGAGAGAGAGAGATTAGGTTATAGAATTATCATAATTATATATATATCACAGAAGTCCTGGCATGAGTCACCAGCAAAGTTAAGGCCCCAAAGTCAGGTTTTGATCTGAAATAGGACATACTGTCTGCTGCCACTCTGTCCTGTCTCACATGCCATAGGACATACTGTCTGTTGCCACTCTGTCCTGTCTCACATGCCATAGGACATACTGTCTGCTGCCACTCCGTCCTGCCTGAGATGCCATCCTGGCATCATCTCAGCTTAGGTGACGCTCCATCTCATGTCCTGCTCTAGTGCATTAACCCATGTCACTCCTAACACTGCTATGCCATTTATCAGTGGGCCAGCGCAACATAATCACCAGCACTGCACCCAGTGGCGTCCCCGTGTGGGTAGGTTAGGGCTTCAGACTTGTGAGCGGAGGGTGGGTCAGAGTCAGGGTTCAGGGTCAAGGTCAGGGATTAGGGTCAAGGTCAGGGTTCAATCTATGACCAGTAGGAAAAATGTGGGCGGGGGAGGTGGTTGAGCACTGCTCTTCCATGCCCACATCCACGGCTGAGACGCCCTTGACCTCTAACCCCTCACTGCTCCCTGCCCCGGGTTAGTGTGTGTTTCACCTCAGTGTGTTCAGTGTGTGCGTCACTAATTCACAGATGGGGTAAATACAAAGACCAGATTTCCCACAAGGAAAAGAGTCCATATACTCAGACTTACAGATTATGTACAATCACTGTGCCAGTCTGAGCTTTTTATCGGACTTGACTGGTGTTGAGTACAGTAGTCTGCTGCGGCACTGCTGTCAGTGGAGGGGTGATGTTCCAGAACAGAGGAAGAACAGACAGAGAGTAGAGTTAGCAGCTCAGACAGAACAGACAGAGAGTAGAGTTAGCAGCTCAGACAGAACAGACAGGGAGTAGAGTTAGCAGCTCAGACAGAACAGACAGGGAGTAGAGTTAGCAGCTCAGACAGAACAGACAGGGAGTAGAGTTAGCAGCTCAGACAGAACGGACAGGGAGTAGAGTTAGCAGCTCAGACAGAGAGTAGAGTTAGCAGCTCAGACAGAACAGACAGGGAGTAGCGTTAGCAGCTCAGACAGAGAGTAGAGTTAGCAGCTCAGACAGAACAGACAGGGAGTAGAGTTAGCAGCTCAGACAGAACAGACAGGGAGTAGAGTTAGCAGCTCAGACAGAACAGACAGGGAGTAGAGTTAGCAGCTCAGACAGAGAGTAGAGTTAGCAGCTCAGACAGAACAGACAGGGAGTAGGGGTAGCAGCTCAGACAGAGAGTAGAATTAGCAGCTCAGACAGAACAGAGAGTAGCGTTAGCAGCTCAGACAGAGAGTAGCGTTAGCAGCTCAGACAGAACAGACAGGGAGTAGAGTTAGCAGCTCAGACAGAACAGACAGGGAGTAGAGTTAGCAGCTCAGACAGAACAGACAGAGAGTAGCGTTAGCAGCTCAGACAGAACAGACAGAGAGTAGAGTTAGCAGCTCAGACAGAACAGACAGGGAGTAGAGTTAGCAGCTCAGACAGAACAGACAGGAGTAGAGTTAGCAGCTCAGACAGAACGGACAGGGAGTAGAGTTAGCAGCTCAGACAGAGAGTAGAGTTAGCAGCTCAGACAGAACAGACAGGGAGTAGCGTTAGCAGCTCAGACAGAGAGTAGAGTTAGCAGCTCAGACAGAACAGACAGGGAGTAGAGTTAGCAGCTCAGACAGAACAGACAGGGAGTAGAGTTAGCAGCTCAGACAGAACAGACAGGGAGTAGAGTTAGCAGCTCAGACAGAGAGTAGAGTTAGCAGCTCAGACAGAACAGACAGGGAGTAGGGGTAGCAGCTCAGACAGAGAGTAGAATTAGCAGCTCAGACAGAACAGAGAGTAGCGTTAGCAGCTCAGACAGAGAGTAGCGTTAGCAGCTCAGACAGAACAGACAGGGAGTAGAGTTAGCAGCTCAGACAGAACAGACAGGGAGTAGAGTTAGCAGCTCAGACAGAACAGACAGAGAGTAGCGTTAGCAGCTCAGACAGAACAGACAGAGAGTAGAGTTAGCAGCTCAGACAGAACAGACAGGGAGTAGAGTTAGCAGCTCAGACAGAACAGACAGGGAGTAGCGTTAGCAGCTCAGACAGAGAGTAGAGTTAGCAGCTCAGACAGAACAGACAGGGAGTAGAGTTAGCAGCTCAGACAGGGAGTAGAGTTAGCAGCTCAGACAGAACAGACAGGGAGTAGAGTTAGCAGCTCAGTTTGTGCAGTCACGCTGGCACCAAGCAAGAGACGACGACAGATCATTAAAAATGAGACACAGCAGAAGTCTTCAGAAACTCCTGAAAGTAAACTAGTATTGAACCCCAACTAAACTAGTATTGAACCCCAACTAAACTGGCACTGAACCCCAACTAAACTGGCACTGAACCCCAACTAAACTGGTACTGAACCCCAACTAAACTAGTACTGAGCCCCAACTAAACTAGTACTGAGCCCCAACTGAACTAGTACTGAATCCCAACTGAACTAGTACTGAGCCCCAACTAAACTAGTACTTTCAACACTCTTTTCTTCTTCTGCATGAGCAGGGAATATTCATGTTATCTCTCCTGCTGCAGACAGCAAACCCTCCCATTTCATAACATCATTCACATACAAATACCTGGCAAATATATGACATAACGTCACTGCCAAAAAGTACACTACTGATGGCACAGCAAATAACTGTCCTTCCTAATGCATTTACCTCTTTATCTATGAGTGCTTATCTATGAACATGTTTTGATTACAGAAGTTCTTGCCAGATAAGTAAAGATTTTGAAACTGAATTGAGACAGGGAGAATGCAGAGGGAAATAGCCCTACCATTCCAAAACTACACTACCTGGTCCCAGCTTTCACCACACATAATAAATCTTCTTTTCTTGTAGGGCACATTTGCATGCCTGTTTGATTGCTGTGTTTGCATGGCTATTCCACGTGTACATGCTGTCATGGAAACCTCTAAAAAGCTGCACAGTTTGCCTGGATTAGTCAAAGTGTGAGTGGAAATGACCCTTTCACTAACACATATGGAAATCCTATCCTAAGACAAATACTTAATGGCATGACGTGTGTGTGGTGTGTGTTTGTGTTTGTGTGTGTGGTGTGTGTGTGTGTGTGTGTGTGCGTGCGTGTGTGTGTGCGTGCGTGTGTGTGTGTGTGTGTGTGTGTGTGTGTGTGTGTGCGTGCGCGCGCACGTGCGTGCGTGCATGTGTGTGTATGTATGTGAGTGTGTGTGTATGTGCATGCATATGTGTGTGTCTCTGTGTGTGTGTGTGTGTGTGTGTGTGTGTGTGTGTGACATGCCACACCCACTCAGACCCAGACCCCGTATGACCCAGTATAACCCAGTATGACCCAGAGACCCAGACCCAGTATAACCCAGTATAACCCATTATGACCCAGTATGACCCAGTATGACTCAGTATGACCCAGTATGACTCAGTATGTACGTATTGAGACAAACAGATGGTTATGTGTATGTAGGTTATGTAGGTGTAAGTGTATCTATTATCCATATGACCTGAGAGAAGGAAGTCCCTCTGAATCTCACAGTTCAGGGAGGGAGTGCAGGGTTAGGGCTATGGTTAGCTTTTGATACCCATTGTGACAGGAAGGGACAATGCTGAAGGCTCTTCAGAATTGCATAGGCCCTGAGGTGGCAAAACACCTGCTATATGAACTGTGAACCAGCTAAAGCAGTCCTTTAATACCTATATGCCCTGCGAACCAGATAGAGTAGTCCTTTAATACCTGTATGCCCTCTAAACCAGATAGAGTAGTCCTTTAATACCTATATGCCCTGCGAACCAGATAGAGTAGTCCTTTAATACCTATATGCCCTGCGAACCAGATAGAGTGGTCCTTTAATACCTGTATGCCCTGTGAACCAGCTAGAGTGGTCCTTTAATACCTATATGCCCTGCGAACCAGATAGAGTGGTCCTTTAATACCTGTATGCCCTGTGAACCAGATAGAGTAGTCTTTTAATACCTATATGCCCTGTGAACCAGATAGAATAGTCCTTTAATACCTGTATGCCCTGTGAAGCAGCTAGAGTGGTCCTTTAATACCTATATGCCCTGTGAACCAGATAGAGTAGTCCTTTAATACCTGTATGCCCTCTAAACCAGATAGAGTAGTCCTTTAATACCTATATGCCCTGCGAACCAGATAGAGTAGTCCTTTAATACCTGTATGCCCTCTAAACCAGATAGAGTGGTCCTTTAATACCTGTATGCCCTGTGAACCAGCTAGACTAGTTCTTTAGTAGTCCTTGGGCAGTGATTAATGCCTGTAGCGTTGTGAGTACATATCAATGGGTATAATAACAGCCCGCCTGTTTGTCCTTTCTGCTCTTGGTCTCCTTTGAACACACACTGGCCCTGCCCTGGACTTTATTCAATCAGTTTCCAAGACACCACGCAAAACAGATCATCTTAATGTACTGGGCATTTCTGGTGTTTGTTTGTGCTGCTGGTTGCTGAGTGTTGTGAAATGTTTTCATTTCTGAAGATGACCTCTGATGCTTATTTTCTCCACTTTTGGAGGGTGTTTGAGGTGGTTAAAACTCTTTCCATGCATACAAAAGGCCCAAACGAATAAAACAAATATTTGTTTAAAAAATATCTAGATATGTGTAATCAGAGCCTTAGACACATCTGCAAAGCATTGCAACTTCCCGACCTGAAGTGACATCATGGTGTAAACTTTCCCCCTTGCCCTCAGAATGATGTACTTGTTTGTAAATTTACACTTCATAAATAATGACCAAAACTTCACCAAGTAAGAACTAGACAAGCACTCAGAGAATGAAGATCTCCTCTAAGGCAACATAGGATCACTGACACAATACAATGAACAGGTGGTGTTTCAGATCACCAAAATTGAATCATCTGTCCTAATACCCTTGTCGTCCGAAAGCTTTATCTGGTACACAGATAGACAGACAGACAAACAGACAAATAAACAGATCCACGCACATTACCCTTAAAACTACTCACACTCGGGAGCCAGGAGAGAAGCCAAATCAAAGGGTTTCTTTGTAGCAGAGAACTGGTCTGATGGTGACTAAAGGGTCTTGTTGTTATTCATTAGATAATGTAGTGTGTGTGTGTGTGTGTATGTGTGTGTGTGTGTGTGTGTGTGTGTGTGTGATTGTCAGTGTGGTCTCTGTCTCTCTCTAACACACACAGATACACACTACATATAGGGATTGATCACTGTCTCATTCTTTCTCTCTCTCTCACACACACACACACACACAGATTTGTTCCCATACTGACCGGAAGTGCCTCATTCTCCTAAACAGTCTGAGTCTGCCCACTGCCCAGGAGCCCACATTTCAATACATGATTTATCACACTGAGTGCGAGATGTAGTTAAACGAGCACAGACAAATGAGTGGAGAAAAAAGTCTATCAGGATCAGGTTTGTGTACCTCAAAGTGGGCCTCTTTTTCTCCTCCCACGATGAGCAACTCTGACAGTTTTTCCAGTAAGCCCACATAATTTACTTCCATTTTCTTAACCTTAATGTGTTGACCCATGGTTAGGGGTGGTGGTGGTTAACACACACAAGTGTGTGTGTGCGTGAGAGGTTGTAAAAGGAGAAATCCGGTGTGAATCAACAGGGCAATGGCCAATCCAAAGATGTAACGACAGGCCTGTGTTATATGTCTAGGTTAAAACATCCCGAAATGACTCAAACCGTGACAGAAGCAACTGCCTTGACATCTCTGTGTATGAATGCCCATCTGTGTGTGTGAGTGCACTGTGTGTGTGTGTGTGTGTGAGTGCACTGTGTGTGTGTGTGTGTGTGTGTGTGTGTGTGTGTGTGAGTGCACTGTGTGTGTGTGTGTGTGTGTGTGTGTGTGAGTGCACTGTGTGTGTGTGTGTGTGTGTGTGTGTGAGTGCACTGTGTGTGTGTGTGTGTGTGTGTGTGAGTGCACTGTGTGTGTGTGTGTGTGTGTGTGAGTGCACTGTGTGTGTGTGTGTGTGTGTGTGAGTGCACTGTGTGTGTGTGTGGTGTGTGTGTGTGTGTGTGTGTGTGTGTGTGTACTGTGTGTGTGTGTGTGTGTGTGTGAGTGCACTGTGTGTGTGTGTGTGTGTGTGTGTGAGTGCACTGTGTGTGTGTGTGTGTGTGTGTGTGTGTGTGTGTGAGTGCACTGTGTGTGTGTGTGTGTGTGTGTGTGTGTGTGTGAGTGCACTGTGTGTGTGTGTGTGTGTGTGAGTGCACTGACATTGGCTTATCTGGTGAAAAATGCTCAAGATATCACTAAAGCATGTTTAGCAGGCTGCTGTCTTTGACATGCTCAACAGACTCCTCCAGCTCTGCAGTGCTACACAGAAGGGGTGTAGGGAGTAGGACTTGTGCCTGAGACTTGAACTCTTGACAGTCTGATCAGCATTAACAGATCTGACCTATTAACAATTCCATCTTGACGTTTAATATTGTCCTATTTTTCTTTTTTTAACAATTTTTTCTCACATTTTCCTACTTTTGGTAGTTCTACAGAATGTTTTATACAGTTATTGCCTGGAATATGTGTTGTGTTCATCTTATTTAAGCACCGTATTCACAGAAACTGCACTGGCAATATCCCTGCTTTAACACCTCTCGCAATAAGGCAGGATGCACTTTCCACAACACAACTAGGCTACATCCTCCTGCTCTCATACTGCAGGAATGATTCTCATATTACATCATAATCTATCCCTCTGCGCCTCCTCTCCTACCTCACTCATCCCTCTCTCTTGCCTCCACCCTTCTCTCTCTCGCTTCATACAGTATATTCTGCTTATTTATTAGCTTTCTGGAGTGTATGAGTGTGTATAACTTGTGTATGTCATGTAATGGATGCTACAGAACGTGTGAATATCCTGCGGGACAAAAAAAGTCCTGCCTAAAAGATAGTAAGTAACCTGCGGGACAATAAAAGTCCTGTCTAAAAGATAGTAAGTAACCTGCGGCACAATAAAAGTCCTGCCTAAAAGATAGTAAGTAACCTGCGGGACAATAAAAGTCCTGCCTAAAAGATAGTAAGTAACCTGCGGGACAATAAAAGTCCTGCCTAAAAGATAGTAAGTAACCTGCGGCACAATAAAAGTCCTGCCTAAAAGATAGTAAGTAACCTGCGGGACAATAAAAGTCCTGTCTAAAAGATAGTAAGTAACCTGCGGGACAATAAAAGTCCTGTCTATAAGATGTGTAAATATCCTGTATATAGTGTAACTACAGACACTGGAGTCTCTCTGGGAGGAAGTAAGACTGGCACTGTCCGGTCTGGAACACACACGCACTAATGGGCCTTGCCAGGCACACACACACACACACACACACACACAGAGTAATGGGCCTTGCCAGTCACACACAATACTGGGTCTCTCCCTAATGAACACACACACACACACACAATAATGGGCCTTACCATTCACACACACACACAAAATAATGGATCTCTCCCACATACACACACACACTAATGGGCCTTGCCAGTCACACACACACACACACATACACACAGAGTAAGTGGTCTCTTCCACTCTCACACAGAAACCTAATCCACTCTTATTTATCTATTCTAAACAAGATTTAGAAGGAGACACACAACTCTCTCTGACACGCGCACACACACAAACACGCACACACCCATACACACCCACACACACTCAACATATGCAAACACACAGACGGAATGACACACACGCACACATACAGCATATGCATGGACACACAGACACACACACACACGTCAAGTATGATGTCAGACTTCTCTATTGATTTAACATTTACATGGAGACCGACAGAGAGAGAGAGAGAGAGAGAGGTAAAGTAGAAAAGGAAGAAAGACAGGCATAGGGGAGAATAGCTGAAAGAGAGGATATAAAAAAGAGGCTGACATAGAAAATAGCAGAACCGAGGATTGGCCAAGACAATAGGCTTATATAACACACACACACACACGGCAAACATTAACAACCCTGCTGGATTTCTGTGGGCCGCACCATTGCTGACTTCACCAGGTGGAAATATTCAACAGTTACATTAAAGCGAGGGAGAGGGAGAAGGAGAGAGAGAGAGGGAGAGAAAGGAGAGGGAGAGAGAGGAAGAGAGAAAGGGAGAGATAGAGAGAGAGAGAGAGAGAGAGAGAAAGGAGAGGGAGAGAGAGGGAGGGTAAACACAGCATAAATACCCCCACACACACATACGCCCTGCACACTCCCCTCCCTCACACACACACACACACACACACACACACACACACACACACACATACGCACCCCCCTCTTTCTCACACACTTTAAAACACACGTCTTCTCTTTCTCTTACACACACATTAATACACACATTAACACACATGCGTACTCCCCTCCCTCAAACACACACACACACACACACACATTAATACACACATTAACACACATGCGCACTCCCCTCCCTCACACACACACACACACACACACACACACACACACAGACACATAGATAAGACATATAAATAGCTCTCATTTGAGTGTGTAGGAAAACAAGAGTGTGTAAGAGCCTACCTAACCAAGTCAAGTGAAGCTGCTGTGTTGTTGCTGCTAGTCCCCACAAGCACTGAGAGGAACTGGAGGGAAGTTCAGTGACCACACACACACAATCAAACCAGGGGGAGGGGAGGAGGAGGGCGGGGCCATACACAAAAGTGGTTCTGAAAGACCAAATACATACGTCCAACGCAACCTACATCCCGGTTGCTTGACTCATTAGGGAGAGAAAGGAGAAAACTTCCCCTTTCACTTCCCTTAGCTGAGCTCAAGCAGAGGCTGTGGAACTTGTACTTTAAGGAAACTGAGAATTCCTGGGCAAGACTCAAGACTGTGAGGGTGTTGTGTGTGTGTGCGTGTGTGAGTGTGTGTGGCTTGGCAAACTAAAAGGGGTCTGTGTGTTCACAATAGAGCCCCACAGTTACACACGCACGGAAAAATGTTGTCATTAAGCCATGAGAAAGAAAATGGACAACATTCCCCCCAGAGATAAGTCCTGCCCATCCTGTTTCTCCGCTATGACCCATCCAATGAAAACTCACTGTCCAATCCATTTACATCTGGTCTGTGCCACAAGGATGAAACTATTCAATGACTGGCTACAGATATATCATACGGGGAAGATACAGTAATCTTGTTTTCAATTATCAAAAGATTATTTGATCAAAATTGCCTGTCTTACATTTCTCTTTTTTGATGTATGTTGGGCAGTTCTTTTGCAATCTGCATCATAAGCTAAGACATCTACCATATCCCTGTGTCATTGTACTGCAAGTGATCCTGATGTCTGTTACGCCAGGAAGTGCGCCGCTACTTCACAGACAGTTACTCCTCTACATCTATCTGACCATTACTTTATTCAGTTCAAAGTTTCTCTCTGTCAGCAACCATCTGCTCCTACTCCCTTTGTCTCTGTCCGTCGCAATCTCCGGAATCTATCTCCTACTCACTTTTCCTCCTTGGTGGCGTCTGCTCTACCACCGTCTAGAAGTTTCTCTTCTTTTGAGGTTGATGACGCCACAGAGTCACTCTGTTCTACGCTGAGATTCTGCTTGGATCGTGTGTGCCCTCTGTCTCCCAGACCCGCACGACCCACCCAGTCTCATGCGTGGCTTAATGACTCACTTCGGTCAATGCGCAGTAACCTCAGAGCTGCTGAAAGGAAATGGCACAAAACTAAGAATTCGGCCGATCTAGCACAATTCCAAGTACTACTATCTTCCTTCTCATCCAGTGTCACTGCTGCGAAAAAGGCTTTCTATCATGACAAGATTAACAACGCCACGGACACCAAGAAACTCTTTTCCACCTTTAAATCTTTACTAAACCCACCTCCTCCACCTCCTCCAACTAACCTCACAGCTGACACTTTTGCTGCATTCTTCACTAACAAAGTTGCTGGATCCTATCCCAACAACCCTTCTTCAGGCCATAACCCCCACAATTGCGACAGCAACCACACATGTGGTCAATGCGTCACTAACTAGGTGTACATTTCCCACTGCCTTCAAACAAGCCCAGGTAACACCACTGCTCAAAAAACCATCCCTCGCTCCCACTCAAGTGGAGAACTACCGGCCTGTCTCTCTTCTTCCCTTCCTTTCCAAAGCCATTGAACGAGCTGTCTTTAAACAGGTCACAGGATTTCTCACTCAGAACAACATCCTCGACTCCAACCAATCCGGCTTCAGAAGTGGCCACTCCACTGAAACGGCGCTTCTGTCTGTGACGGAAGCATTAAAAGAGGCCAGAGCGGCAAGTCAGTCCTCAGTACTCATCCTGCTGGACCTATCAGCAGCATTTGACACGGTCAACCACAGCATCCTACTGGACAAGCTGACCAACATTGGGATTGATGGCACAGCACTCCTGGTTCAAGTCCTATCTTACTGGACGGTCGTTTAACGTATCGTGGCTAGGACAGACATCGGCACTTCACCAACTCACCACAGGAGTACCCCAAGGATCTGTGCTGGGGCCCCTTCTCTTCGCACTGTACATCACCTCGCTGGGCTCAATCATCCACTCCCATGGCTTCTCTTACCACTGCTATGCGGATGATACCCAGCTCTATCTGTCCTTTCCGCCGGACGACTCCACGGTGTCATCACGGATCTCGGACTGTCTCTCCGATATATCTGCATGGATGAAAGGACATCACCTCCAACTAAATCTCTCCAAAACTGAACTGCTGGTCCTCCCAGCCAAACAAGCCATACATCACGATATCGGTATCAAGATCGACTCCCTGTCTGTTCCTCCCGCCAAAGTGGCAAGAAACCTAGGAGTCATGATCGATGACCAACTGACCTTTGCAGATCACGTTGCCTCTGTGGCTCGGTCGTGTCGTTTTTCCCTATTCAACAAGAGGAAGATCAGGCCGTACCTAACCCAACATGCAACCCAGCTCCTGGTTCAGACCCTGGTTATCTCTCGTCTTGACTACTGCAATGTCCTCCTATCAGGCCTACCAGCCTGTGCAGTGAGACCGCTACAGATGATCCAGAATGCAGCTGCACGTCTGGTCTTTAACCAGCCAAAAAGAGCACATGTCACACCTCTGTTCATTGAACTTCACTGGCTGCCCTTGGCTGCTCGCATTAAATTCAAGGCACTTATGTTGGCCTACAGGGTGAATGATGGCTCTGCTCCCATCTACTTGAATTCTCTTCTGAAGCCCTATGTCACCCGACGACCACTACGCTCCTCTAAGGAACGTTTTCTAGCACGGCCAACACCTTGTGCAGGTCAGTCCAGACTCTTCTCATATCTGGTTCCGCGCTGGTGGAATGACCTCCCAAGTGCTACCAGATCAACTGATACCCTCTCCACCTTCAAGAAACTCGTGAAGACTAAGCTCTTCCAAGAATATCTCCTGGCGTAAACTTTGAGAATGCACTTAATAATTTAATTTCTCTACATTGTGTTACACTATTGCACTTTCAACTTAAAACAGTGCAGATTCTATGTTAGCAATACGCACTCCTTGTTAGTTCATTGTGTTGTAGCTTGAATGTTCTCCTCTTTTGTAAGTCGCTTTGGATAAAAGCGTCTGCTAAATGCCTAAATGTAATGTAAGTGTAAATGTTATGCGCTTAACACACTGTCTGAATTCAACATTAGCACTTTCAACTCTCCCTCTGTTCACTGACTGGCCACACAACTCAGAGACGATGTGAACCGAAGCCTATGGACAGCTCCCTGACCAGTGGTGGACATAAATGAAAAATTGAGCGGGAGCACTAGGCATATAACCTTATCAACCGAGGGGTGTCAGTTGACCTCACCCATTCCCTGAGCCCATATCACCACCGAGGGGTGTCAGTTGACCTCACCCATTCCCTGAGCTCATCTAACCTTATCCACTGAGGGGTGTCACGGCCACAGGGTCTCTGCTTTAGGCATCCCCAGGACCACAGCCACTAAGCCAGGCATGCTTTGTGTGTGTGTGTGTGTGTGTGTGTGTGTGTGTGTGTGTGTGTGTGTGTGACCAAGTTTAAACAAAGAAAGTATTTATTTATACACTTACACATACACTAGCACTATGGCCACTCAAAGTGCCTCACGCAGACAGACAATGGCACCCCCCCCAGTACACGTCACATCACATTCGGTTCCATGTCCACTTCTTCTACATTCCTTTGGAGCCAGATCTCCATCTGGTTTCACCAGAACACTGGTGAACTTTGTTGGTTGGTTGTCTTACCCCTTAGAATAAGGTTGTACACATGACATACATTTGTATCACATCACTATTCTCTTTTGCTGATATTCATTTCTAGGATATTACAATTTTTCCTACAACTTCAAAGCACCTCACCTCACCACCTCATAATGCACAGCATGTTCATAAACAGTCACAACTACTGAAGCCAGAAGAGGCAGGCCATGTTGCACACAGTTTTACAGGCAGACACTGAAACCTGGTTGACTGCCAGCCGACAATGTCTCTGTCACGCCATGCAAACATGCAGGCTCTGAGGCATCTGAGAGGGGCGAAGTCTGATCCAGGAATAAGATCAACACTGTATATCAAGTTGCTAATTGTTTGATGAGTAGTTATGGATCATGTGATGTACTGTACTCTACGACATCAAGTTTCCATGTCAACAGCGGAGAGGCAACACTAGTTATGTACTACTCATGCCTCGTGTTGCCCATGGTGTGTGTGCGTGCGAGTGTTTATGTGTGTGTGTCTGTGTGTGTGTGCGCGGGGTGTTTGTGTGTGTGTGTGTGTGTGTGTATGTGCCAAATTGCTCTCATGTGTTTCCAAGTGCCAAAATAATGCTGGAGTCTCAGCTGGGACCTCTGACTGTGGTTAACCCTCCAAGGCCTGAACTAACAGGATTGGGCCTGTTTTCTTCAGCACTTAGACTAGCAGTAAGATGAATGAGTTGGATGGACATGAACTCAAGAGGCCAGCGCTCCTGCTGCGGCCCAACCCTGTAGGGCCTCAACCCCCTAAAAACTCATCAACTGTTTCTTTACAGTTACTCAGTTCATGGACTCACAGCTTCTTTGCTTGGATTTGTGTGTGTGTGTTTGTATGATGGGCTTGGTGGTGGGTTTATATGGTGTGTGTGTGTAGGTAATGTATGGGCTGGGCTCAACACTGTAGGTCCAGGTGATAGTGTGTGTGTGTCTGGGCTCAACACTGTAGGACCAGATGATAGTGTGTGTGTGTGTGCGTGTGTGTGTTTCATTACCAAGACATGAGTTGGTGCTCAGTGTATTGTTAAACTGCTGCTTTATGGGCAAGGTGTCATATCATGGAGAAGAACACACCTTTGATTACAGCTGCCATATAGTTCAGATGAAGGTTTATAGTCATTCCTAACAGGTGTAATCAAATCCTTACTTAAATCATAGTCATGGAGGAAAAAGAACACCTTTCATTACAGCTGTCATATAAGTTGCTCATGTTCAAGGTTTATTGCCATAGATAACAGACTGCAATGGCATCCTTAGTTGAACACAAACTAAATTCTTTTCCCGGGAACCAAGTAAAAAAAAACACACACCTTTGATTACTGGCTCACACAGGTGTGTCAAATGTGATGGAAAACTCCATTTTGGCATAAAGGTGGGCAGTTCTCCATTGGTTCATCCACCAAATGCTGGACACACACTCTCCTCTTGTTCTAAAGCAGGACACACACTCTCCTCTTGCTCTAAAGCAGGACACACACTCTCCTCTTGCTCTAAAGCAGGACACACACTCTCCTCTTGCTCTAAAGCAGGACACACACTCTCCTCTTGCTCTAAAGCAGGACACACACTCTCCTCTTGTTCTAAAGCAGGACACACACTCTCCTCTTGTTCTAAGCAGGACACACACTCTCCTCTTGTTCTAGAGCAGGACACACACTCTCCTCTTGTTCTAAAGCAGGACACACACTCTCCTCTTGTTCTAAAGCAGGACACACACTCTCCTCTTGTTCTAAAGCAGGACACACACTCTCCTCTTGCTCTAGAGCAGGACACACACTCTCCTCTTGTTCTAAAGCAGGACACACACTCTCCTCTTGCTCTAAAGCAGGACACACACTCTCCTCTTGTTCTAAAGCAGGACACACACTCTCCTCTTGCTCCAAAGCAGGACACACACTCTCCTCTTGCTCTCCATGCCACACTTGCATCCTCCTGCTCATTTCTGCATCACTCCCTTATTATACTTTCTGGAGTGTATGTGTGTATGTCTTGTGTATGTCATGTAATGGATGCTACAGGATGCATAAATATCTAGTGGGATAATAAAAGTCCTAGTGTCTAAAAGATGTAAATATCCTGCAGGGTAATAAAAGTCCTGTCTAAAGATGTTAATTATCCTGAGCTGTATAAACGATGTAAACTTTAATGCACAGTAATAAAACTACTGTCTAAAAGATGTTAAATATCGTCCAGGATAATAAATGTATCGCTCAGTATCACATATTGCTATGTTTTGGGGAAGAAAATATTTAAAAAATTACAGCATACATACATGAAATTCTATATCGGGTACTCAAATATAAGTCTATAGGGTCCACATATCAAGTTTCTCTGCTTCAAGGGCACGGACAAGAACAGGTCACAGTTGTTTAAATTATATGTAGAAGAATTACATTTGATTTTGTAGTTTTAATCAGCTTTTCTTCAATGTCTTCAGTTTTAATCAGTGTCTAATGGGTGCAGGCTTATGCAAAGGGTACACATTTTTGTACAACTTGAAAAACCACATGCATGTTCTGTAATTGCCAGTATATAACGCATAGTCATGTCATTTGAAAATATTGTGCAGTAGGCCTGGTAATTCAGTATACATAGCACTGCAATATTCAATTGAGTTTGAATAACTGAAGATGGATAGAAATGCATTCTGTGTGGTCTAGAAACAATATGAATAGACTCTCAGCTTTTGAGGGACTAATACACGGTAATGTGTGATGTGCAAGGTAGCACTGCAATTCAGTTAGTTTCAGTAACAGCCAACTTAATGTGCAAGGTAGCACTGCAATTCAGTTTAGTTTCAAAGACAGCCTTCTTAATGTACACGGTACCACTGCAATTCAGTTTAGTTTCAATAACTATGTTTTATTAACGCAAACTAAAATAAAATCAAATGGTTTAAACTACATTCCACATGCATAGTGGAAAAAAAAGAATAGGCCCACATGTTGTTGGGCTGACTCACAGATGCACGGATGAGCGGAACCTGTAACGTTGTCTGTGATGCTGCTGCAGCCGGATGGACTAGGGGACATGGAACTGCAAGCGGTCCTAAGCGATTGAAGAGTGTGCGGAAATTCATGAAAATAGCTATTATTTGTGCCCTGTGAAAATATCACATAGATGACAGATAATTAGCACACAGATTGTTACCACAGGATGGGACAGGTGTGGGTCCGGATGATAACGCATTTGGGTCTGCATCCAGACCAGAGACTGCCTGTTTAGAACCCCAGTTCTATGTCATTGTTCTGGGACTTCCCCAATAAGCAAGTCTCACCTGCATCTATACTCAAAAACAACAGAGATGAACATGGAGGCTCTACTGAAGCCGAACAAGCCTGATGCCACAAGGACGGCTCTACTGAAGCCGAACAAGCCTGACGCCACAAGGACGGCACTTGTAGCTTTGCCTAAAGAGGGTTTGCTGGCCGTCAAAGTGGTATGATGACACATTTGAGCCCAGGCCAACTTTGGCTCCCCTCAACATTAATTCTAATGTTAAAATGCTCTCTGGAGCTCCCTGTCACTGCCAGGCCCTAACTCAAAGCAGTGGTGAGGCTAAATGAGAAACTGAGCAGAAGCACTAGGTGGCGCTATAGTGTTTCTCACAGAAAGATCTCAGTGCCACTGCCCGTGGGGAGATGGAGCAAGACTTCTCACAAAAAGATCTACGTGCCAGAACCCAGAAGCTCAAGGGTGAGAGGCAGACCAAAGCGCAATCCATTCTTGTTTGCTAGACTAGGCTCAATAGAGGTCCAGACTGCCTGTGCACCTTCACCTCAAATGTGGTGCAAGGAATAATGATGCTTAGGTAAAAAGGTAAAGTGTAAAAAAAGGTAAAATAAAAAAAAGAAAAGGTAAAAAAAGGCAGAAAAAGAAAAAAAGAAAAAAAGTGTGGCCACTCAGGCTGAAGATGACAGAGACAGAAATGGGCCAGTGGGTAGACTTCCTCAGACATGACCTTTTAGTCCACAGAGAATATTCCAGACTAACAAAAGTGAACACTAGTTACACATTTACCAGAAGTCTTAAAATTCCCCATGATTGCCCAAGTGTGTGAGTGTGTGTGTGTGTGTGTGAGAGAGAGAGAGAATGTACATGATTGCACAACTAGTGTTTAAATGTGTCAAAGAAATGACTGTGACTGTGAGAGTAGGTGGGCGAGTGTGTTTGTGAAGTTTGTGAACACACACACTCAACTCCTACCCAGAGGCAGTGTGTCCACATCTGAGGGGGAAATGAAACACATACATACACACACACACAGACACACACACTTGCTACCCTACCTTATGAGTGTGGCTGATTGAACATAATTACACAGTATGACCAATACAAGGCAGAAAATGCACACGCACACACACACACACACACAAACACCTCCATAGGCGACTGGTCAACGTAGGACACCAGTATGGGCACACACACACACACACACACACTTCCATAGGCGACTGGCCAACGTAGGACACCAGGATGTGCACACACACACACACTTTCATAGGCAGCTGGCTAACAAAGGCCACAAGGATGTACACACACACACACACACACACACACACACACACTCCTCCATAGGTGGCTGGCCAATATAGGACACGAGGAAAGGCGAGGGGCCTGGTGGTGCCCCCCTGTGGCCACATGAGCGGAAAGCTGCTTTTAAAGCAACCTGGGCCTCCATAATTCCTACGTAGTGCCACATACTGTTTGCCTCCATGCCACGCCAGACTGATGTAGCAGTCCATGCTAATGTCAGTCAACCACAGGATGATGTCACATGACTTACAAAACCAATAGCAATTGGCAGGAACCACAGGATGATATCATGTGACCTACAAAACGAATAGCAATTGGCCGCTTAGGTGAAGGGTCCAATCCTTCGTTCTTCAGTCCTTCCAAGTCTTTTGCAGACTTCAGCCTGGCTCTTTTTGCTTCTCTTCCTAATGACTGCAACAACCCCACTACGCTACTGTGCGCTCCGATTTTATAGAGCTATCAAGTGTTATTAAAGAAATGATTATTAAGTCAAGGAACCTGCAAATATTTAATCTGGATGATTCCTATTAGCGAACTTAGCTCATGTTGAGTCTGTGTCAGTAATGTAGTAACCTAACATTACTCACCAAAGGAAATCAAACACTGTATATCGCAAGACACATCTCACCTATAATCCAGTGAAGATTCTGCTCAAATTGTTTATGAATATTTATTTATTATAAAACATAAGCAACATCTACAGCAGCCTACACTTCTGTATTATACATTCATCTTGTTATATCAATTTTAAAATGTCTTTGTTTATTGATGCAGAGTTGTAGGAGACTATTATTTGTGTCAATGTTATTTATCTTATGTTAACTTACTTAGATAAATTAATTAGTTATAAGTAGATTTGATCTTAAAACAAGCAACATTGTCGAGATAAAAGTATTCTGACTTGATGCCAGTTAGACGGAGAAGATTATTTGACTTGTTTCAAGTAGTTTTATCCAATGACAAATGCCTATAATTATTTGCCATTGGATCAAGACTGTGGCACTTGTTAATACATGTGCCAGCAGCAGCATGGTGGCCAACAGTGTAGCTGGACAAGGTTGCCATAGGAACACCATGGTTCTTGTTCAATGGCAACATGGCACATGTTCACACCAAGGTTTGTGGCGATCGACCACAGACTGGCCAAGATATGTGACATTTGCCACAGCCTATGCTTTCATGCATCCAGATGGCTATAGGTAATTTGTGAGAGGCTCGGCCTGAATATTGTCATTAAGAATGGACAATGGACAACTGTGTTTTTTTTTATTTTGGAAAATTCAACAGACGTCACTGCTAGGACAAAATTGTCACAAACGTCCATGGATCATTCCTGGTAGATTTTATGTCTTTGTGTGTGTTCAATGTGACTTCCTACAAGGATTCCAACCATACCCTATTTTTTGCTAACTGGATCAACAGTTCAAAAGTTGTGTCAACAGTCATGAACATAAAAAAAGTGTCATTAATGTTCATGATCCACGTCATGTGACATCCATGTTTATGACAGGCTCATGTCACTCTTACGTAAAAGCCTTCCAGTAAACTTTTACCCTAAGTTTCAATATCAAGTTATAGGTCTGCAATTCATGCGATCAAGCTGAAGTTGCATCCATGAATGTAACTTTTGAACCATATGCCCAATTTTCAAAAATGATTTTTCAACACACTGAATTTTATTGAAAGTAAAACAAATATTCACAGGTCACAAATTTAGTCTGTTTTTCATAAAATTTGGTAGAAAGGGTCTTTCCAACGAAATGACATAAAGGTTACCTGTTGGTGTTTCAATTTTCCAAAGCGTCCAACCGAGGCAGCAAATCAAAATTGGCAGCAAGGCCATCAAATGATATATGAGCTTGCATTTTGCAAATGCAAGATGATGCAAAAGACAATGCAAGTGTGCCTCCTTGTCATGGGCTACTGTGGAGAATCCTGAGGATGATCTAGTCATAGGAGAACTGTGGAAAACCCTCGAGGATGATCCATTGACATTTGTGATGTCATTGGGGGGAATGTTGGATTTTCTCAAAAACGTTTTCACACACCACAAATTTTGTCCATTCTTTATGAAGACTGGCACACGTGATGTTTGGACCAAGCCTCATAAAAGCTACCTATTGTCATTTTGATGCATGGACCCTTTAACGCAATACAGCAACTCAAATTTTGAGGCAGTTACAAAACATCATGTGAGGTCATATCATGGAAAATCTGTGATTGCCACAAAACATAGTGTAGCATTTGTCACATTGACATTGACCAAAAACCATATGTCTATGGTAACACTGTCCAATTATGATGCTTGGCCCCCATACTGCTGCTTGTAGACAAATGTTAAAAAGTAATGTCTTGCTGCAGTGACAGATCATTTTGTTTGAAATCACGAACAGTGATTATCTTAATAAGTTAAGTTTAGGCCTACTTGTCTCTAACTTGAAACAAGTAAAATTACCTTCAATGGTCTCAGGACACCCAACCACTGTACCGTGGCACTCTGCCAATGTGCCGCGGCTCAATCTGTCACCACTCTGTCCTGTCCTTCTCTGTTTCCTCACGTTTCCTCCCTGCCTCCTTCGTTAACAAGCTTAATTGGTTTCTATCACGTTATCTCACTTCCTCATTTCCCCGTTAATCACCGGATTGCCTTCACCTGCTCTCACTGGGTGTTCCCTATCATTCTCCCCAGGTGTGTCTTGTTTTCCCCTAATCTCTGTGGGTATTTATTCCCTCTGTTTCGTCCACTCCTTGTCAGTAAATTAGCGAACCTGTACGCGTTATAGCCGAAGGCAAGCACTGTAATTCTGACTCCCGTATCTGCGTCCCCCGTTCCTGTTTTGATACCTGTGTCTGTTCCAGTCCTTTTCCTGTTTCCCTGTCTGGTCCCCGGTCTGTCTCTGTGTAGTCTCCGTTCCTGCATGATCATCTGCCGTTGCCGACCCTGGACCGTCTTGACCTACGCTCTGCTCGCCTGCCCTGGTTGTTGACTCACCGCTTGCCCCCGACCTACGCTCGACTCCTCTGCCCTGGCAAACCGACCCGACATCTGTCCGTCCCCGAGTCCTCTGCCTGCCCTTCCCTGCTCTGCGCGACTCCTGCATCCCCGCGCCGAGGGGGCGCTTTCGGAGAACAGTCCCACTCCCCTTTCCCCATTCTGCAAATAAAGACTATTGCAACTGACGCAATCGTGGTCCATTCTGTCTGTTCCGTGACACAATCACTGTCCCGGTGTAGCTGCGAATTCAGCTCCATTCATGAACTATACGTGTTTTAATGAAAGTCACCTCATACAACCACATGTACGCAAAACGAAACGACGCTTTCGCTTTTCACCATTAAGACGTTATTTTGGCTAATTTACATAAAGTATTTCTTTAATTTTGTAAGAATAGTTTTTCAGTGTCTTTTGTGGTCTTTTTAGGTTTCCTAATAGCCTATTTTATATCTGAATGGCTACCATGTCTGTTTTTTTTCCTCTGAAAATTCAGACTGCATAAAGTCAGAAATACACACGTTTTTCTCAGACATTGCAATATTCACCCTATTTGCCACATTTCGTTACATATATTGTATTTATACATGTGCCATGACAATGAAGTTGAATCTAATGTAACCCCTATATCTTTAACAATATGATTGACAATGGATCTACAGAAAGGAAAAGGAGGGGAGTGTTGTCCTAAATAACGTGTCATATGCGTCCAAGTTTTTAGTTTTTAGTTTTAATAAAAACTACTTTTCATTTCTCACAAAGATTCACATTTGTTACACGTAAATGCAGGATACAATATGGACGAAGATAAACAATTAATTATCGGCTACCACTGGCACAAGCAGCGTTGGCTATTAATGTGAGGAAAAAAACACAGAAGAACCAGACAACTGTAAGAGAGACCTGTAACTGTAACAGATACCTGTGTGCATAGTGGAGGTGAAGCCAAAAAGCTATGGGAAAGTAAAAGTATCCAAGGTGATCAAAAGTGAACAGGGCAAGGGAACTCCAGTGCAAAAAAGTAGTGTGTGACAGTACAAAATAGGCATGAAGACAATACAACAGTGTAACAAAGTGTGTCTGACAGACAAGTACAAAACAGTACAGCAAAGTAATAGCAATAAAGTGTACAAGACATACTCTACTCAAAAAACAAACTTGTTTTGAGGATAATGGTTAGACAAAGTTGTACAGTGGGGCTGATATAGACAGCAGAAAGCAGGATGTCCCATCTACTTCAGCGTACCATTGCCAAGTTGAATGTCACAACACAAAATCAAAAGGTTGCCAAAAGACATAACGGCACTGCTAAGTAATAAAACTTACTGCTAAATAATAAAACTATAAATATATTAAATTATGGCATGAAAAAGATGATGGATCACTTTCCAGCTTGTCATCATCCAACAGGTACCTGTCCAGGAAGTCCTCCTCCTCTGCATCCATGCCTCTAAGTTGTCTTCCACAATGACCTAAAGCTCATCCTCTGCCTCCTTTCTGTGAGACCCCAGCAAATGAGAGAACTGGCTCTTCTCTCCATACATCTAAGAAATAGAAACAAAACACATAACTTTGAATAACTTGTCTTATTTCTCTGCTCATCACATCACATCGCATGATGTACTGCATCACAGAAGCTGCTCCACGGGTCCCACCCTGGCTTTGAACTGTTTGACCTCAGGGAGTAACTACAGGTCCATTAAAACAAGGACTAACAGACTTAGGAACAGTTTCTTCCCAAAGGTCATAACCACTCTAAACTGAAAAATGCACTGACAACACAGTCTATACCCTTAAACTATTATGCAATATTTAATTTAATGGTATTGAATACTGTGCAATATCTGCACTCTGTGACATGTCCTGCCAAAGAACTGCAATTTGCTGCTTGCTAATTGACATAGCTGGCTGATATGACAACTCGCGGTCATGTAAACAAACTATGGAGGATGAGTAAATACTGACATTTATCAACTAATAAACAATACATATCCTAACATCAACAAATCAATAGACCATTTTACCTCAGTTTATCCGATGTCTTTTCCTTTGAACGATGTGAAGTTGAAGACAGGTGACATGTCACTGCCATTCCTGATGCAGAAAGCAGAGTGGCATTTCATATCTGTGTTTTATCTTGACGTATCAAAAAAAAATTGCGCCATAAACTCTGAAAACAATGGTATCACCGTATAGCTTAACATCTGACCTTTATGGGGAAGTTTTTAGATATCTAATTGGTGGTTGGACTGTCGAGATATGACGTTTAAGGACATCGGTACTGATTTTAGAATGGGCCGTCTGCTAAGGGCTAAGTAAACAAGACAACGCGACCATTAGGGAACTTCCGCAAGACTGTGCCACAAGACAATACCTACCTGGCACAAGACAGTACGCAACTTCCGCAAGACTGTGCCGCAAGACAATACGTAACTGGCACAAGACAGTACGCAACTTCCGCAAGACTGTCCCGCAAGACAATACCTACCTGGCACAAGACAGTACGCAACTTCCGCAAGACTGTGCCGCAAGACAATACCTACCTGGCACAAGACAATACGCACCTTCCGCAAGACAGTGGCCCAAGACGGCTGAAACTGGCTTGTTCAGTGGCACGAGACGGTTGCAACAGTACAGTCCAATTTTTGCTCTAACTCCCTCTCCAAATCCGATGCCAAATCCTGATCTCCAGGCCAGAGATGCACTTCCCTTTGCTCTTAAAAGTATTGAGACATCTACCCTTACACGTGAACGCGCAAAACGCGACCAGGCCAAACATGAGTGGATGTGGTAGAAATGGAACAGTTAATGTTTGTAAAACAGGAAGGGTTAAAGGTAAGGTAGAACTTATAATTTCTAGATTGAGGATTGGTCACATATTTCTGCGCAGCACTTAAGAAAGCATCAGCGTGTTCTTGTCAGGATCGTGAGGCAGTAGCCTACAGCATGTTTTCATTTCTTGCAGAAATTATGACCGCCAAAGATAAGACTTGGTCAGAGAATGGCAAGAGACTGGCTTGGAAAAAGCCTTCAAGAAACTCGTGAAGACTAAGCTCTTCCAAGAATATCTCCTGGTGTAAACTTTGAGAATGCACTTAATAATTTAATTTCTCTACATTGTGTTACACTATTGCACTTTCAACTTAAAACAGCGCAGATTCTATGTTAGCAATATGCACTCCTTGTTAGTTCATTGTGTTGTAGCTTGAATGTTATCCTCTTTTGTAAGTCGCTTTGGATAAAAGCGTCTGCTAAATGCCTAAATGTAATGTAAATGTAATGTAAAATCAAATTCCTAATTGTACGCACAACACTTATAAAGGAGGTGTCCTACCATAGTCCTGAATGACATGCTGGAGAAATCTTGAAGGCACAGTTAATATATCTGCGGAATAATATTTGACAGAAGATAAATTCTCTCTCTAGAAACATTACGTAAGAACGCCACAGGGTGGCACTATTGTGTTATATTTCTTTTAAGCCCAGGGCGTATTTGGCCACTGAGTGGCGACGTGTCAAACTTTCAGTGTCAGTTAAAGTGAACAGGGTATGTTCAAGATAATAAATCTGTTGGGCAGCTGGCCAAATTACATTTAATAACATTACGCATAAATTACAACATGTTGCAGGTCATGTGCACATTACTGTTGTAATATTAGAAAATGTATTGTGCCAAATGTTTTGCTGACCTGTAGAAAACCAGGCTTAATATCTTGGTCATGTCTTTTCAGAAAGAACACACAGTAGGCTATGTGATTTTGGCTGAGAACCTTAGTCCTCATTCACACAGATCACAGTCCTTAAGGGCCGATTCATAGTCATGGTGCAAACATGGCTAAGGTTGCTAGCTCACACGTGGGAGGACAGGCAGGCTGCTCCATTGACTCCTGTGGTATCACATTGTTGTGTCACGTCAGAAAAGGTTTCACTACACTTGATGCATCATGGCATCCTTGCATTTGCTTGTGTTGGTAATGAATCAGCCCTAATTGCTGCTGTGTGTTTTCAGTGTGTGTGTGTCTGTGTATTCACTCCAGAAACAGTCTCCTGCATGAACTGGCAGCCCAGTGGAGTATGGCGTTATGCGCATCGTGGTGCACAGGATGTTCTTAACAGAGTGGCACAACCAGAAGGGCTCCAAGTGAGCCATACTTCACCACCTAGTTCTAGTTCTAGACTTCTAGTTCTCTAGTTCTTAGATCCAGTACCTTGTGTTTAAAGTACACTGCGGATCTGTTTGCTGTAGTTCTGCTTTTAAAGGTCTTGTATGTTTTATTTTTTAGGTTAGCACATCCATCCAGTTCAGAAACAGCAGCAAAATATGAGGAAACAATCCTGTAAATGTCAAAATCACTCAAGCACTGAGTTGTCCACTGAAATTCCTCTGAAGATCAACTGCAGTGCTGAACTGGGTTATTTGCCCATGTGTGGCCACTGTGTTGGATCCAGCTCAACTGAAGGTCAGCTGGAGTGCTGAACTGGATTATTTTCCCACGTGTGGCCACTGTGTTGGATCCAGCTCAATTGAAGGTCAGCTGGAGTGCTGAACTGGATTATTTTTCCACGTGTGGCCACTGTGTTGGATCCAGCTCAACTGAAGGTCAGCTGGAGTGCTGAACTGGATTATTTTCCCACGTGTGGCCACTGTGTTGGATCCAGCTCAACTGAAGGTCAGCTGGAGTGCTGAACTGGATTATTTTCCCACGTGTGGCCACTGTGTTGGATCCAGCTCAACTGAAGGTCAGCTGGAGTGCTGAACTGGATTATTTTCCACGTGTGGCCACTGTGTTGGATCCAGCTCAACTGAAGGTCAGCTGGAGTGCTGAACTGGATTATTTTCCCACGTGTGGCCACTGTGTTGGATCCAGCTCAACTGAAGGTCAGCTGGAGTGCTGAACTGGATTATTTTCCCACGTGTGGCCACTGTGTTGGATCCAGTTCAACTGAATGCACCGCTGTGTGCAAGACGCCTCAAAAGGCTCCACCTAGCTGCTCTACTGGCCTTCTGCACCACATGTCCTCTTATTCTGACACATCTCCCAGTCTGGCATTGGAAGTAGCAAATGGTAAAGCAGCTCCTCCTCAGACAGACAACCTTCTGCTTGTGGAACGACTCCTCTGCCTCCGGTGTTACTAGTGCTCCTGTTGAGCTTTGCTGGGCCACCAAGTGAATGACTTCATATCCTGAAATGACTTGTCAGAGACCATTTTTGAATGGGTACGCCACCATTTTCCAACCCCCTGGAGTTGGGCAGTTGAGTTTAACTTCTTCCCGTTCATTCAGTCTGACAGTGTCGTGCTTAGCTCCAGTCTAGCATTTGTTGGAGGTAGGAAAAAGAACCAGAAAGTTTGGTGCAATATAAACTGAATATTGAAATGTATATTATTATATAAACTGAATTTAAAATATTGAAGAACAGCCTTGCCCTATTTAATATGGGCTTTATTTTCCTTGTCTTTGTCAGCTAGTATTAGGTGCCCATGGTGCTGTTTCCAGAATGACATACTGCTACAGCCCCAGTGCACAGTGCCACATGTCGGAGGATCCATAGTGGGTGGTTGAGTCATTGCATGTTGTGTTTTTTTTCTCTTATATTCTTGTTTGTTGTGTGCACTTTGTTCCTTACTTGTGTTAAGTTTACTTTGCTTTACTTTACTTACTTTACTTAAGCCTGTTAAGTTTACTTTGCTGTGTCTACTTAGTCTGTTTTATTTGCCTAAACCATTTGATTTCTGCTGTGTATTTGATTGCCATGTGGATTGGCTCGTTGGGCAGAGCCGCCCTCCACCTGCTTCCATGGCAGAGCTGATCAGCATTAAGTGACTGGCTGACTGATCACAGGTGTCGCTGATCAGAAGTGAACTCAAAGACTCTGAACACAGGCATTTGCGGTTTGGCTCCCTGTATGCTGCTCTCTCTTTCCCTGGATTCCTTGTTTTTTGCTGTCTGAACCTGGAGTTACTGTGACTGTGGCTGTGCTTGGTGCTGTGCTTCAACTTGTCTGCAGCTGTCTATCGGCGCACTGGTTGTCTGGGGCTTGCTGGCCTGGTTTGTCTCTTCACCCACACCACGGACTGCCTGATTGTCTTGGCAGTAGAGTTCCTGCCCTCCACAGTTGGCGTTTTTCAACAGGACTGGGAGCTAGACACGTGTGCTCCCAGTTTGAGGGTGAGTGCTGCATCTCCTCCTTCTAGCTCAACAGCAGTGATGCCAACCAAGTCCTACAGCCTTTATGCACAGCAAACTTGAATGCTCCACCTCTTGTCACAGTAGACTTGTGTGTTAAGTTATTTAGTGTTTCACTTGTGATTGATTTTGGGGTGTTTTGTGCTGTGATTTGTCCTTTCTGCGGTGGTCATTGGTGGTCCCTCTGGTCTGGTGCGTGCGTGCGTGCGTGCGTGCAAGCTGCAGGTGTGCTTACAAGGGGATATTGGACTAGGAAGGCTGTTGACTGGCCGGGCTGTTGACTGGCCTGTTGGACTGGGATTTTCATGGACTTAAGTGTGTGCAGGGACCCACAAGGGCTGATTTTTCTTTTGGATTTTTAAAATATTTGTATTTAATAAATATATTTGTTTTTTTATACAGTTGTTTAGTGAGTCTGTTCTGTTGCTCCCACCAAATTCTGAGAACCTGCGTGTAAAACTGAGAGTGCCCAGCTCTTCAACTGCTCTGCCGTTACACACACACACACACACACACACAGACTACTCTCCACCCCAGTATTCAGAGCGCCAAGTTATGAATATTGTTATGAATAGGAAAAGTGATATATATAATGTTATATGTATAAAGAACAAGAACAGTTTGAATACTGAAACGGCAGCTCAGTCTGGTAAGGACGACTCTCCCACTGGAAAGAGACGAGTGTGCAGCTAGTTACCCGTGCTGCCAACTAATTCAGAACATTTGTTTTGTGTTTATTATTTGTTTGTTTATTTTTTTTATTTATGTATTTCTTTTCCATTTTTGGTAAAAAAAAAAAAAAAAGTTTTTACTCACACAGGAAAGTGACGAGCTAGCCCTCCCCAGTGTGACGAGGGGTTTGTTGATCACGACCAGAAAAGCGAGATCTCCTTACACTAAAAACCCGCTGGTTTCACTACAAACCCTCTCTGCTTTACCCTCCCTAAATCTTGAGCTCATGTCCTCTCGTTTCATGTCTGTTTTACCTTTTCTTTTGTGAATGCTGAGATGTGGGCAATCTGAATCGTTATGCAAGCTGTGGCTTGTTTTTGTTTCAATGCCTGGATGCCTGGTCTGCAGAGCTGTTCACTCTCGGCAGCTCTGGTGAAGTGCTATGTTTCTTTGATGGTGGTCATCGAGCTCTTTAATTTGAATATTTAAGAAAATTGCCTGAACTCTTGACTCTTTCCTCCTTTCTTTATATGCACACACACACACGCACTCACACACACACTCACACACACACTCACACAGGAAAAACCACTGCCGTTATTAAATGACTTTGGGTTTGGTCGCGGTACAACACAACAAATAAAATGCAATTAAATAGTCATGGTAAAGCTTCCTCTGTCCTTTTGAGCTCTGAAGAATTGCTCCTTTCCGTCTTTCTCTTCAACAGCTTAACGTTTGAGTTTAACTTGGCTTTAAACAGGGATGTTCCCCCGCCCCTCACCCGTAAATAAGTATTATATACACAGTTCACTTCTCTGGCTTAAAGGGAAAATCCAGAGTCACTCATCCCATATCCCTGCCCTTTGAGGCTGCCCAGTGCTGTCAGTAGGTATATGAATGATGCATTTGATAGAACGTAGACAGAATTTGGCCAGGGCAGCTAAGGCTAACAAATTCAGTCCTAGCAACAGCACTCAGCAACATGAAATAACAGGGCTACAGGTTGATTCACTCCCTGACTGAAAATAATGACTTCACGCGACAACAAAATGAATATTGAACGTATTTATTGACTATAGTTTAGAAATAGTACATGGGCAACAGAACAATTCCTATGTAGTCCCAGATAAACCTTGAAGCCTCAAACCTGTCAATATTGGTTAAACAGTCTCTCTGACTTTCAAGATCCCCCGTCATCATTTCAATGTGTCTCTTTGATAGCTCTCTACATCCACTGGCTCTCTGTTTCTCCACCTAAGTGACAGTCTCACTAAAAGAGTTTCAGATCTTACATGTTATCTGTGGAAATACAAAAAGTATAGTTGATTGTGTACCCAACAGTTATCCTGCCAGTTTGTAGATCATTCACCCAAATATCACACAGCAGTACCAATGGACATCTGTCTCAGTTGTACATCTGGTAACTGTGACAAAGACTTCACCCTAATCATCCAGAGAGGGATTCACATATGAAACGTCACTTGAAACTTAATAGTAACTAACCCACTTGATTGTAGCTGTATGATAAATGCATACTATCTAAACCCTTTATTACGCTTTTAGCCTGAGATTAACATATCATACACTTATGAGTGCAGGCACCTTTTAAAAGAAAAATGATCTAGTCCCATGCAAGAAGACAAAACATAACCCCTCATTCAAGACAATGTTATACTCTTGGATATCTTATAACAATATGCAAATTCAACATTACTTGACTTTATCAAGCCGCCTGCAACCAGCAATAGATTCTCGGATGGAAGCCCTTTCATATTCCCATCTCATTGGTTATTTGTGGTGTCTTAAACCCAGAATGCATTGCTGGCTGCAGGCGGTTTGATAAAGTCAGATTTTATGCAAGCAAGTTGATTTTAAATGAGTAGGCTAAACACAATAACATATCAAAACACAAAACAAAGTTCCACCTCCAGCCCAAAACCAACAAGCTCCCAAACCACCTTTGTGCTAGAGGGACCTCCCTTATTTTCCCTCAGATGTCTGGTCATGTCTGGTGCTTCCAGTCTAAACTTAGCCCAAAACTAAGGTGACCAGACTTTTGAGATGAAAATCAGGGACATACCCTGAATTTTCCCTGGGAACTTCTTCAGGGTTGTTTGGTCACCCTACCCAATATTCGCTTATATTCACCGCAGTCTTCTGAAAAGCCCACACAATCATAGCAATGCACAACAAGCATTCCCCCTTGACTACAGAGGGGAATACAACCTTTGGGAAAGCTCAGCTGGAACTAACTCAACTCAACTAAGGCGCCTATTAGCATCTTTCTTTCCATGAACAACAAAGAAAAGTTGGCATCTTTTTTTTTAAGCATTATCATTTGCTTATTTTCTCCATTCAAGGTGGTGTGTCACTCTTTGAAGATCCTCCCTGATCATCATTTTGCATATTTCGATAATGTTTTCTTCTGTACTTGCCACGTCCATGTACCAGTCTCCTCCTCTGGTTTCGTCTGCCCACTCTTTTCGCTTGATGGCATTATTCCAACGGTATGGGTTTCTGCAGAGACTTCTTACTTCTCTGGATCGAAGGTGTTGTTCTTCCTGTTTGATCTCTTCTTCACTGGCAGATGGATTCAGGCTTGTAGCTAAAGCACGAAACAGAGAACCCAGACCTTCCTGAGTTGCAGTACCTGCCGTCGTTTCAATGAGTGCAGAGTAACGACCAGGTTCGTGTTCCACCAGTGTTGCCGTTGCCTCGGCCTGTTTAGTGTCAGGTTTCAGCTCCTCTGCTTTCTGTAGTTTACCATCAGCATCTTTTTTAAGGATGACTATATTGGTGCCAGTGGTTTCTGCAAGAACTTTGGCATCAAGTGTGGAACCTTTGGTTTTGGGGTTCTTGATGGTCTCTGCATGAGCCTGTGAGCGTTTCACAATGTTCTCTCTAGCTTGTACAAATGAGTCAAATGCCTTAGAGCGGCCCGCCTGTGCAGCCTTGAGCTTCTCCTCTGTTTTTTCAGTGTTTAAACGCGAGTTTATATTTTTCAAGATTACATTGTTGACTTTGCCTTGGACATGATTAATAATGTGGCTGGAGAACTTCTGTTGGAACACTTCAACTAAAGCATCAGCCAGCTGAGAACTCGTGGAGTCTACTAAGTCAGTCTTGAATTTTTTCAGCATCTCAGTTTCATCAGCAGACCGGTTGCTATGTGTCACTTGCTCTGGGAGACCCTTGTCTTTGTTGAGCTTTTTCAGCCCTTCATTAAGGTTACAGAAAAACTTGTCTGAGAGTTTGAGCACTACGTTGATAGCATCTGCTGCCAGAGCAGAGATGTGGACTGTTTGTATCATTGTCAAAATTAGTTTTAATGTGCCTGAGGCCTCTGATTTTGCACTGTCAATCACTGATGCGAGGTTTGAGTTGAGAGTTTTCTGCCAACTGAGATCATCGTAGAATGGCTGTAAAGCAGTTGTATTTAACTGTTTGAAAGTCTCCAGAAGTTTTTCCTTCCTGTCTTCATCCTGAAAGAGATCAGAGTATTTTTGATTCTTCTCAAGGTGTGAGAGTATGATGGTGTCTATTAAGGGTTCTTTGTCCATGTGGGATTTCACATCAGCAGTAATTCCCTTCTTCACTTCTTTTTTGATGGCGTCCAGAATTTCATTCAGTATTTTCTCTTCTGCTTTCCCAAGTCCATAGCCAACTATTTCTCCAACCATTGTTTTTGCAGTGAGTTTGACAGAATTCTTCATGTTTGTCTTTGTTGCAATGCTGAGACCTTGTTTAGCTTGACGAGAGAGGAACTTTGGCATAGCCTTCATCTGTTTGCCAACCTGCTTCATCACCGTGGAAGCAACTTTGTAACCCTTTGAAATCACTTTTCCAACTCCAAATGAAATGAGAGATACAGCAATAGAAATGGCTTTTTCAATAGCCCACGACTTCCAGCTGAACTCTCCAGTTATCATGGACTCGATGCCTGTGATGACATCTGATATCCCCTCGGCAATCAGACCCATTCCAACTTGAGCCGCCGCTCCAAAGGTAAAGGCAGTGAGAAGGGCCCCTCCAGCAATCTGCAAAACTCCAAGGCAGAACACCAACAGGGCTTCCCACGGGAAGCGAGGTGCCTCTTCCACAGAAAATACATATTTCAGACCACGACTGTACAAATGGTAGGCTTCTTGTTGGAGATCATCATCAGCATTCGACACCAGGGAGAACATGGGAGATTTTTTGGCCAGGGCATCCCTCCCTTTTTCTTTTATTTCCTCCAGCTTTTTGATTCCCTCTGTGATGTTCTTGTCAAAGCAGCTGAACAGGCTGGACTTAGTTGTAAACTGTTTTTCAAGGCTGGTTGGATCTTTGTTGGATGAGGCAACAGACGCCATTTTCACAAACTGCAGACAGACCAAACATTCCTCACTGAGGTAATTCAGAGATTCCTGGGCTTTTTTCAGATCATCTATGGCTTTTTGTATGTAACCAGCTTTCTGTGTTTTTATGGTGCAATACGCATGGCTATAAAAAGCTACAGCTGCCCATGTCTCATCTTGTTTCATAGCTTTTTCAAACAACTTCATGCTGGTATCCCATTTTTTCTCACTCATTAAGATATTCCCAAACTTGATGTAGTGGTAGGTGCTAGAACATGGCGATGACTGGCTTTCGGTCTGACTTCTCGCCTGACTCAAATCAGTTTTCAAGCTCTTTAGCAGTTCATCCCTCTTCAGCTGGTCAATTTCTTCTGTCTTAGTTTGCAACCAAATTCCCCAGAACTCATTCATGATGGCAACAATAGCTCTCTCCTCATCTCCATCTGTTTTCTTGTAAATATCTTCAAGAGTTTTGCAGTACTCTGCAAACAGTTCCTCACGCAGTTTCATCTCACGAATATCATTCATCATTTCCTTTATTCTTTCTGCTGAAAGCCGCTCCCTTGTTATCTTGGCCTCCTCTATAGAGGATGCTGAGCTGAAGGATGCGTCCAGGTGGCCAGTGTTCATGATTATCTGCGCAGACCCAGGTCTACCTTTACGCGCAGTTCGGCCAAACGCCTGAAGTTCCACTCTTGTGTTCGCAGAAAGGAAAGAAAGAGCTACAAATAGTCCTCCGTTGTTGTTCACCTCTTTGGAGACTTTTATGTCTGTGCCACGACCAGCAAGGTTTGTGGCAACAATGACATCACCAGGAAGCAGCTCTTTATCGATTACGCTCAAACTGTCTTTGTCACTGCGGCAGTAGAGAATGATTTTACCTGGAATGATGCCTGTCAGCTCCTTGTGGATGTCTTTGGCTTTGTTGATAGTTTCACAGATCACCAAAGCTGCTCTTCCATTTCGGTATGGTTTGGGGGAAATCTTATCCATGACTATTTCTTTTAATGCAGATTTCCATTCTTCTTCTGAATTTGTGAGGATGCCTTTCACTTCAAATAATTTCTTACGATTGAAAGATGGCATTTTGCAGGCCGAGAGATTTGGATATAACTGCTTCAAAAACTGCATGTCTGTTTCATTCCCTAGTGTTCCGGTTGTTCCATAAATCTTCCCGTGGTATTTCTCGAAAAAGGCAACGTTGGACACATAGTTTGTCACTGTTGAAATTGCGCTCATTTTGACTTGGTGTTTGATCTCAATAAACTGCTGCAGGCCATCACCCCATTTCTTACTTAGCTCCACAATGCCAGTTGATTTGAAGTCCACTGGACAGACGGCATCATTTTCCACCACATACTCCTGTCCTTGCCTCAACCTCAGTGCCAGAAAGGCATTCTGAATCCACACTGATACCTTCCTCTCAACCAGGCCTCTCAAGAAGCCAGGGACACTGACTTTGTTTTTGTCATTTGTGCATGGGGTGTACTGAATCTTCTCAGAGATTAACTCTGCAATGGGTCCAACAAGAGTGTCTTCAGAATCATAGAGAGGACAACACAGCCCATCGTCCAAAACAAGAAATCTAATGTCTGGAATCTCCGGATTGTTGTAAGTGCTTGGCTTTCTAAGACTGAGCAAACCATTGTCATCTAGTGTATACACAATAAAATCATAGGGGAGATAGTTCTCAAGGTCTTGGAAAAAATCCACCACTGCATCCTGGCTCACAATTTTCATTTTTTCAAGAAGGTCATCTTTTCCACAATTGTAGATATCCGCTGAAAATCCTTGTGGCACAACATTTGATTCTTCAGCGATACGCAAAACATCCATAGGGTCATCAATTTCGGTATCATCTGTGTTAACGGAGTCAAATATGGCCTTGAAGAATGAAGCAGGGGGACCCTGCACGAATGTCTGATATCCTGTAGACAGTAAACCGTACTGGCAGACATGGGCCCAGATCATGGTCATCATAATGTTCAGGTGCTGCATGGAGACCATGGTGCTGGACAGGTAGGTCAGCTGCACTCCCTGGTCCAGCAGCAGTGAGTCCACTTCATCAATTAGGATGCACTGAAAACCGCGATCAGGACGCACATCTTTCATCTCAAAGATCTGACGAAGGTGATCGGCAGCAAACACTTCAATTGTTCCGTAGATCACGTCTTTCTGGTAGCATTTTTTCCTATCTTCATCCGTTTCTTTATTTGTGTTAGTGTCAGCTGTGAGGCCAAAATAGGCGTAAAAGTCAGCCCATTCTTCTGCATCCCTTTGACATAAAACACAGGAGCTGGACACTATGTCAACTTTCTCACCCCTAAGTGCACGCAGCGCTGCAAACATAGCTATGACGCAAGACTTCCCCTCTCCAGTTCCCATCTCTAGGAGCTTTCCATTGTCAGACAAGGTCAGAAGGCACCAGCTGGTCATCTGAGTAGCTCTGGGCCACCACCTTCCTTTAGCCATAGTCAGATGCACAGCGTTGCACAAGACTGCCAAGACCTCCTGAAGGTCTTCTGTTTTTGTGCTACGACTCAGATTTTTAGCTCGCTGCACATCTTTGTGCTTGTCAATATTACCTGATTGAATCAGTTCTTGCACAGCCATGACTATGGAGTATGCTTTCTCCAGCGTTTGCTCATCAATATTTCTCATCTGACGTATTTCATCAAAAAGAGTGTCTGTGCTCTTCATTTTTTCATCTCTGAAGCTTTTTTCTAAATGCTCGATCAGCTTCTGAGTTTCAAACAACTTCAGGAGCTCAAGGACAGATTGGCTCTCCTCATCTCTCCATTCAGAGGACACCTGATATGTTTCCATCTGATGTAAAATCTTATTGATGGAAACACAACCTTCATCATGATGGCACTCAGACAAAGCTCCAAGGAGTTTCAAGGCCTCACCAGGAGACCAACGTTGCTGTGCTACAAAATTTGATATCATGTCAAAGTGTTCATGTGTTTGCCCATTTGAGACATGGAATTGTATGGCGCAAGTAAACAAACTGTCCAGACACAGTCTGTGATCCACAGATTTGAGGACATTCTCGAGGACACTTAGAATGTAGACCTCATGAGAGGACAGGTTCGTTCCAGCATTTTTCTGTGAAATGGTGGCAATTGTATTGTCATTGTAATTGTGTGCTATTGCAGTTTCTGTTAGATTGGTACGGAGCAGTTGAAAAAGAGCCTTAACAAACTTTTGTTTGACATTTATGTCCTCACTGTGAAAACTTCTCATAAGGCTTTCCAGGATCTCTGCAGCAAACTCAAGAACATCAGCTCTCTTCAGCCTTGAGAGTTCAAGGTCATGAGATGCCCTAAGGCACTGTTCTGCAATGACAAATCCTCGACCATCGTATTTGAAACAGGGGTTCCCTGATTTCATCACTTCAAAGCCATATTGAAAGTAGTCAGAGACAAAGTCATCTATGGGCCCATACACAATATCTGCTTCATAGGCCTCCCTCTGAGATGCTCCTGTTTTGTTGATGTTTGTGTCAAAAGAAATTCCAAGGTGCTCGTAGAAGTCAGCCCATTCCATAGTTTGCTCATATGAGTCCACATCAGAACTGAGTACGAGGTCAACTTTCTGTCCATGGCACACTTGTGCAGCAGCGAACATGGCTATGACGCATGGATCCTCTTCCATAGCGACGAGCTGTGGTAACTCAAACTTCTCCGTCAGCACCAGAGCACACCAGCTCACCATCTGCTGTATATTGGGCCACCAGCCTTCAGTCTCATAAACAGCTCTGCAGAGCTGAAGCAGTGATGAGTCCAGAGGTTCTTTTTTATGGGAAGCCTTGTCAAATGGTCTCTCAATCACGGATTTGCTAATGATGTTGTTTATAATACTCTCAATTGAAGCAGTTGTTTTAGAGTCTAAATTCATGCGCTTCTTATGTTCCTCGAGAGATGATTTGAAAGTGCTTTCATCCAGCTTTGTTAGTGTCTTCTGGAAGTGTTCTTGGAATCCCTCAGGGCCGACAGAATCCAAAAGTTCAATGAGCGTCTTTCCTGATTCATCTCTCCACTGTGGTGAGACCTTGTACACTTGTACCAATGCCAGCACTTGAGATGTTGGAGCATCCCCTGCATATCTCTTGGACAGCTCCCTCAGAAGCACCATCCCTTCAGCCGCAGTCCACTGGTTCCTCTGCACAAGTTTAAGGAGTGATTTAGGAGACTTGATGTGGCTATTCAGATGAGCAAGTGTGTCTACCAGAAGCCTCAGGCACTGGAGGCTCATCTTCATGGTAACCTTCCATGAGGCTTTATCTACAGCCTTCTGCAATGATGATGTGAGGGTCCCAAGAAATTCCACAAGGAAGAGATTCTCGGGGGAGAGTTGATCCCCACCCCAGCATTGGGCAATAAGGACTGCATCAACGCCATTGCTGTCATGGTCAATGTAGAAGTGCATCAGGTTCAGATACAGGGCTTGGGTCAGCAGGAAATTCTCAGTAGCGCTGTCTGTGGATTGGCTGATGGACTCCACCAGGGTCTGTGTCTGATTGGCGATGTGTTTAAGGGAGAGTCCCTCAGATTGCTCCATAGCCAGGACACACAGGTCAGTGAGGAACACCTGAGCATGCTGCAGGGTCTCGAGTGATGGGCGAGCTCGTATCCACTCGTTAAACAGGAGCTCATCCAGAGTTGATAGCACATTCCCCAGTTGTTCCGCAGTCATCTGGGAGATGTTGAGGTAGGAAATGGGCAATCTGAATTTTGAAGACAGAATCTCCAGAAGCTTGTCACCACTGGATTTCTGGTCTCGCTCAAACTCGTTGAGTTGATTTATGAGAATGTTTTGCTTCATCTCATGCTCCTCGGTGATGTCGTTGATCAGCTCTTCCTCCTGCTGCTCGTGAGCGTGCTGGAGTGATTCCTCCAGTTTCCGTTCCAATTCTTTCTGCATCCTCTCTTCTTCCCTCCTCTCTTCTTCTTTCTGCTCCTGTCGTCTTCGTTCCTCTTCTTTTCTTTTCTCCTCCTCTCTTTTCCTTTTCTCTTCCAAAAGCCTTTTTCGGTCCTCCTCTTTTTTATTGAAGCAGTATTCACACTCATAAGCCATGTCTACGCCAATTGGCCGGTAATATTCTCCTCCATTGAATATATGCACTCGCCGTCCATGTATAGTGCCTTGTTTTAAATGGGAAAAGGATTTACAGGGAGGCAGTACCTTTCTGCACATAATGCATTTTAGGCGGCTGCCCATACTAGCTTCTGATGGCGAGTTCCCCATCTTTAAGGAAGTCTTCAGTTGCTAAGCAGTACTGTTCACTTGAAACTTGTGTGTTCCTGGAAGACAAAAAATAGTGAAAAAAGGACAAATTAGAACAAGTGACGGATACAGCAAGACAGTGACAGCAAGAAAAACATATGTGAAAATGTGAGAGTAAGCATGGGTTCTGTGTAGTATTTTGTGGTCAACACACATTAACACACAATCCATCTGTCATTAGGCCATTCAGTCATCCACAAAAATGAAAGCATCTTGCGGCGAGAAGCAAAAGTTACATGAAGACGTGGGAAGTTAAGTAAGGGGTTATTGAGTAGTAAGGGTTTATCCTTAGTTTGAAGTTGAGTAGTAAGTAAGGGGTTATTGAGTAGTAAGGGTTTATCCTTAGTTTGAAGTTGAGTAGTAAGTAAGGGGTTATTGAGTAGTAAGGGTTTATCCTTAGTTTGAAGTTGGTCCAAAATAAAATCAATAATCAATTTTAGTAAATCGTGCTCATGACGTCATGTAACGTGAGCGCGAAGATGCTGAAAAAATTTCACTTGAGCTTTCCAGAGCCCCGTAAAAACCACATCTACGCATTTAGCAGACACTTTTATCCAAAGCGACTTACATTTTTGTCACCTATCAGTTGTTCAGGGCCAGTCTCCCCACGAGCAATTTAGGGTTAAGTGCCTTGTTCAGGGGCTCAACGGTGGCAGCTGGGATTGAAACCCACAACTTTTCAGGCTACTTGCACGCTAGCCAGGTTCCTTAACCACTACGCTACCGCCGCCCCACACTAGCGAGACTGTGGCAAACTTTATAATCTGGCCTACCGATAACGTCGGCTGAATCAGCAGAGCAAAACGGGAGTGGGCCCATAGCCTGTGTCTGGGAGACAGGAAATGTGATTTTAGAGATTAAGGGCCCTATCATGCTGCGGCGCACTGTGCATTCGCGACATGCGCATGGTGTCATTACTATTCTGTGCCAGCGCATCGTTAATTTTTTCCGGCAAAAAATCACGTTGTCTAGATAGCAGATGACACTGCGCCGTCATGGGTGTGTCAGCGAAAAGAAGAGGTGTGGTCTGGCGCAAAGCGTGCCAGATGCTATTATAAGGATGCAAAAATTAAATCCGCCAGTGACCAACAAAACCCTGGTCTGTCGTCAGTTGCGCATTGCTGAAAAGCTATTTTAGGGGCGCACAGTGCTTTGGGATATGAAAGCGTGCACAATGCGCGCACACCCTGCTTCTCTCATCAGCAGGAGCGCGCAGCAGGGTTTATACAAAAGTTTTTCATGTGGAGAAAAAAATTATGGAGTCCCTGGAAATATGAAATATAAATGTACATCACATATATCACAATATTTATTAATTTGCATTTAAAGCTTTTGTTTCCCCCGTCTTCTAACATCATTGTACCGCTTTCGGCACTGTTCGGATGTTCTTTTTTTGCCAAAGGCGGAGGACACAACTGAGGATATTTCCTCCCATACTTCCTTGACCCGTGGAGGTTTGGGGGGATTCTTTCCATCCCCGAAGATAACCTGTTCACACGCTTTTACCTCACGCACTAGCAGATCGGTCTCCTCCATCAAAAAACACTCCTATCTTCTGGGTAAATTCGTCATCGTAATAGCAACACACCATGGATAATGCGCCGCTGGCTTTTAAAGGGAATGAGAGTATAAATCCTGATTGGTTAATTGTATGTTACGCCCAAAACACACCCATGACTAATGAAGTACTTTAAGACCAACCCTTTTGAACCATGCGCCTGGCGCAATGTTCGCTTTTTCCAAACAGTGCCACCCTGTGTGGACATGGTTAGATGCTATCTATTGAAACTGCCACAGTGTGTGCGCATGAGTATGTACCATCTATTGAAACAGTGCCACCCTGTATGGACAAGGTTAGATGCCATCTATTGAAACAGTGCCACCCTGTATGGACAAGGTTAGATGCCATCTATTGAAACAGTGCCACCCTGTATGGACAAGGTTAGATGCCATCTATTGAAACAGTGCCACCCTGTATGGACAAGGTTAGATGCCATCTATTGAAACAGTGCCACCCTGTGTGGGCATGGGGAGATGCCCTGTATGGAAACAGTGCCACCCCTTGTGACTATGCAGTGCCTAATTTTTTGAAAGCCATAAAAACAAAGCATTTGTGACAAACAACCCAACTCCCACTAGTTTGGATTTCTCTTGGGCTTATATAAAAATAAATAAATGACAATACCAGTTATGTCTATAAAATCTAAACACCTCCCGTCCGGATTTGAAGACAGGCCAACCTGAAGTATTTAGCTGGACTAGTGGTGCTCTGTAGTGCCCTACCTGCGCTAGTGAGCTACAAGGGAAGGAAGTGCAGTGGTTTCTGGTGACAAAAAACAAATGTAATCTTCCTTTTACAGAACAGGAATAAAATTAACTCTAAATTGCCTTATCTAATTAGCAGCTTGCAGGTGTGTGGTGTTGAGGTGTTGCAGCAGAGAGGCAGGTGAGGGAGAGTTGAAGGTGAGGGGGGGGGGGATTCTTCTCCTGAGGATGGGGGGGCGCGTCTACGTCAGAAGGGGGGGCTCTGCTGCTGAGGAGAGGTGTGCCCCCCCCCCCCCCCCCAACACACACTAGTGATGCGCTGGTCATCCCAAAGCCTGCAGAGCCTGCGGCTTAGCCAGTGGGTCTGGAGATGTGGGTTGTTTTTTAGGAGGAAAATGTAAAATCTCAATAATTTGACTTATTGGAGTTTTATGCATCAGTTTGTTTGTTTGTTTTTTGAGTGCGGATAAAAAGTTGTCTCTTCCCCGCTGTCTCACACACACACAGGCTGCACGTCAGAGATCTAACAAGATCTCGCGCCTGTATAGTGAAAATAACAGCCTGCACGCATTTCCTGAGACTTATAGGTCTCTTTCCCTAGACCTATAGGCTGTCTGTCTTTTACAACAAAGTGCAATAAACAAGTGAATTAAAGAAATAGGCCTAATTAGGCATCTTTTCCGTCTCGCACAAGTTCATGGAGAGACTGCGTGTGTATGAGTGAGTGGGTGAGAATGATGGAGAATGAGAGATAAGTGCAACGTATATAGCTTAAGTTCACACGTTCAGAATGTTTGGTTGTTTGTTTCCCCCATATATTTGAAGAGTAAAACAACCTTTTTGGAATATTTTGCCATTCTGTGATTGATAACAGGGCCTGGGCTCCATCATGTAAAAATTTGGAACAACCAAACAGCAGTGCAAGGTGAACAAATTCCTCTGGTAAGCAGGCCCAGGTTATCATGTGTTTTAATCTAGACTATTGTAGGCCCAGGTTACCATGTGTTTTAATCTAGACTATTGTAGGCCCAGGTTACCATGTGTTTTAATCCAGACTATTGTAGGCCCAGGTTACCATGTGTTTTTCTCCAGGCTCTCACAAATCACAACACAAACTCATTGGTTTCTTTTTTATTTTCTCTCTCCATTGAGCTGGATTGGGTTAAAAATCATTGTGTAATTTTGCAGATCAGGTGGAGCGGGATGGTTATCATGATGGGTCAAGTTGGTGCAGGTCCTGCACCTCATGCATCACTAACGCACACACCAGTTTCAGCGGTCCTGGCTCGACACAGGCCCTTAAGCTTTCTGTCCTATGCAGACAAAGCCCAGCTAGATAAGAAGGCTTAGAAGGTTAGAAGGTATATGAATGAATGCAGGTTCTAATTAAAATGGGAACACTGCTGGGCAAATATAAACACACACACCACACACATACATCAACTACTCTTGAGTAGTTTTGTGACTTCTTACATATTTATTTAGGGATGCTAAGTACCCACATCCTGAGTCAATACACTTAGATTCCATTAGAATCAGTCATCTGCCTGTTAATTATCTGTTAAAAATCTGTGAATTATCACAAAGGCCTAAACCGAAGCTCTCTGCCCAAAATTACACATTTTCTTGCAAACAGCAGCAGTCATATCCATGCATGATGAGTGATTGTGGATTGAAGGCGTAGATACAGACAGCAAGTCTGGTTGGCGCCCCCAAAATGTGAGGGTAAAATGGAGGATAACTAGTCAAGCAGTAGTGGTGGTGGGTTTATCATGTGGGTGACTGGAGAAGCACTGCTGCAGGTGGAGAACACTGCTGAACAATAATAGATCACCAAGTCAAACTGAATAAAACTCAGATGAGATGATTTGTCTGATGATGACATGTTTGTTGGCTTGGGTTTGGACTAATCAGCTTTCCATTTGGGGAAATACACTCATTTTCCATGAGTTATCCCTCGAGTTAAACAATTGAGTTTTATCTTTCTCCAGTTCATCCAGCCGTTCTGACGGTGGCACTTTTAGCTCCAGTCACTGGCGGAACAATTGGAGACAAGGCCCAGGGGCAAAACGTCACGATCGGGCCCCCCTAACAACCCCCCACCCCATGACTCGCTATGTCAGTGATAGCATTTTTTTACGCCGACCCTCCCCATTAATCCGGCACAACCAACTCCGTGGAAGTGTAATGCCAGCTTTAGTGACTGAGGTGTAATAATGGGTGGAAAAACTACGGCTACCAGTGTCTGGAAATGGGCCATTGGGCTTACAAGGGCCCGTTTCCAAGATATACCGCTTCACATTGGCATCAGTAATATTTTCTAGGAAATTGCCACGATCCGTTGGAAAACTAGCTTCCTTGTGGATGCTACTCACTTCACTCGACACTCCACACTCGCTGCTGCTAATCAAGTTGCTACTGCTTGAAGATGACGATGCATGTTCTTCCCTGTCACTGCTAGGCTGAACCCGAGAAGGAGTATTTAAGAAAGAGTCCAATTTGGGAAGTTTGGCGTTTGCCTCATCTTTATTTTTCTTTTCTTTCCTCTTTTGGGCTCCACTTTTAGCTTTAAACATGTCGAAATGTCTGCAATATCACTACACGGACACTACTTCTCATGACCTATGTCACGACCACACTGTCCTCCTGCCCCCTGCCTACTCTGGACAGGCTCGTTGAGGGAGGAGGAGGAGCGGAGGAGACGTACGTTTCGCTACATCAGGGTTACGTACGCACTGCAGATGATGACCCAGAATGCATTACACTTTTAAAAGACAAATTACTCTGTAATAACTACATACTCAAACAGAAATATACGTATCACAAAGGAACAATGTAGCTTAGTTTTAAAACTACAATCCTTATTATATTTAGGTTCATTGTAGTGATGTTTACAAAGAATGATACATGGAAAAAAAACAGGCTTCCAAATGCCCACCGTCAGCAACACAATCAATACAATGTCTTGGTATATAAAGCTTGGCGCTGCCGTTCTTTGTATATGCTATTGAAATGAGTATATTGACCACAGCAATTTCACGTGAGAATGAATGTTCATTAATATGAAAGGCCCGTCTGCGATGGGACGGGCCCTTCAGCAGACGGGAAAGGGCCCTGGGCCCAGGGGCGATCATAGCTCCGCCCCTGAGTCAAGCATAGATCATTGAATCAGATTAGACCATTAGCAAAAAAAGTGACTAAGAATTCTGATATTTTTCCTAATTGAAACTTGACTGCTGTAGTTGCAAAAAAAGTTGACAATGCACATTGGACAACATAAATGGCTGAAAACCCTAGAAATGAATCAAGCTCCATCTGACTGTAACTATTAGCAGGGCACCTGATTGACCTGCAGTCAAAATGAGCCTCAGAGGCACAAGGAGCTTTTTTATGTGGGACTTATGAGGCGCTGACCAGTCTTGCTCTCTGTATTTATGTGGTGGAGGAGATTTACTCAGCTAAACTCTTTTGGTTTTTGTTTGCTAAGTTAGTAATACAATGGAATTAGGAAACTTTTGAATGCTGTGTGGTTCAAATGGTTTGAAAAAAATATGTGAAACCAATGAAAATGTTTGTATAATGTGTGTACACTCTTTTGATCCCGTGAGGGAAATTCGGTCTCTGCAATTACCCGATTGTGCATTAGTGAAATACACACAGCACACAGTGAGGTGAAGCACAATCTAACCCGGAGCAGCGGGGGGGGGGGGGTTAGGTGCCTTGCACAAGGGCACTTCAGCATGGGAGAGCAGTGCTCAGCCACATTTTTCCAACTGGTCAGAGATTGAACCAGCAACCCTTTGGGTTCAAGCCCAAAGCCCTAACCCCTAACCCCTAACCTAATACTGCTGCCTATGTGAACGCCACTAGATTGAATTCATGCAGTGCATTTAAGAGAATTGGGAAAACCATCATTTCAAACCCTTGAGAAACCTTCAGCTGGCCTCTGCTACCAGTAGTGCTGCTACATCATGGAGCACATTTGGGTGGAGGCAGGGATAGATGGAGAAATGGGTGGATTTACTCACCTGAGTAAATGGTCCTTGGTAGGTGTGTGGTGTCCAGGCGTTGCAGAGCTGCAGAGTAGGTAGGTGAGGGAGAGTTGAAGACAAGGAGGAGGTCTCCCTGTGCTGTGTTCACACCACCCTTAAATAGGCGTTGTCAGGCGTTGCGTGACAGGCGTTGTTACACACACACACAGTGCCGACTCCCAGCCCTAGACCTGTACACACACACACACACACACACACACACATTTTCTCTCTCCATTGAGCTGGATTGGGTTAAAAATCATTGTGTAATTTTGCAGATCAGGTGGAGCAGGATGGTTATCATGATGGGTCAAGTTGGTGCAGGTCCTGCACCTCATGCATCACTAACGCACACACCAGTTTCACCGGTCCTGGCTCGACACAGGCCCTTAAGCTTTCTGTCCTATGCAGACAAAGCCCAGCTAGATAAGAAGGCTTATAAGGTTAGAAGGTATATGAATGAATGCAGGTTCTAATTAAAATGGGAACACTGCTGGGCAAATATAAACACACACACCACACACATACATCAACTACTCTTGAGTAGTTTTGTGACTTCTTACATATTTATTTAGGGATGCTAAGTACCCACATCCTGAGTTAGATTCCATTAGAATCAGTCATCTGCCTGTTAATTCACAGATTTTTAACAGATAATTATCACGAAGGCCTAAACAGAAGCTCTCTGCCCAAAATTACACATTTTCTTTGCAAAAGGCTCTAATGGTGATCAACCATTTAAAACATGCAGCAAAAGCAAATTGTTTATCAAACAACACAATTTGTGGTCAGGCCAGTATTTTCAGTAAATCATAACACAACCGACAACAGAATGCAAAACTTCAAAATAAGCAGGTTCAACCATAAGTTTTGCTATGTATTACAAAATCAGTCTTAAGATGGTCATTGACATGCAGGACCCACAATAAGCCCCTAAACATACATACTGTACAATACAGAGTAATTCATGCTCTGAAGTAGCTTCCCATGTACACTCACACAGACCTTTTTGGAAAGAGCAAACAGCAGCACTCATAACCATGCATGATGAGTGATTGTGGATTGAAGGCGTAGATACAGACAGCAAGTCTGGTTGGCGCCCCCAAAATGTGAGGGTAAAATGGAGGATAACTAGTCAAGCAGTAGTGGTGGTGGGTTTATCATGTGGGTGACTGGAGAAGCACTGCTGCAGGTGGAGAACACTGCTGAACAATAATAGATCACCAAGTCAAACTGAATAAAACTCAGATGAGATGATTTGTCTGATGATGACATGTTTGTTGGCTTGGGTTTGGACTAATCAGCTTTCCATTTGGGGAAATACACTCATTTTCCATGAGTTATCCCTCGAGTTAAACAATTGAGTTTTATCTTTCTCCAGTTCATCCAGCCGTTCTGACGGTGGCACTTTTAGCTCCAGTCAAGCATAGATCATTGAATCAGATTAGACCATTAGCAAAAAAAGTGACTAAGAATTCTGATATTTTTCCTAATTGAAACTTGACTGCTGTAGTTGCAAAAAAAGTTGACAATGCACATTGGACAACATAAATGGCTGAAAACCCTAGAAATGAATCAAGCTCCATCTGACTGTAACTATTAGCAGGGCACCTGATTGACCTGCAGTCAAAATGAGCCTCAGAGGCACAAGGAGCTTTTTTATGTGGGACTTATGAGGCGCTGACCAGTCTTGCTCTCTGTATTTATGTGGTGGAGGAGATTTACTCAGGTAAACTCTTTTGGTTTTTGTTTGCTAAGTTAGTAATACAATGGAATTAGGAAACTTTTGAATGCTGTGTGGTTCAAATGGTTTGAAAAAAATATGTGAAACCAATGAAAATGTTTGTATAGTGTGTGTACACTCTTTTGATCCCGTGAGGGAAATTCGGTCTCTGCAATTACCCGGTTGTGCATTAGTGAAATACACACAGCACACAGTGAGGTGAAGCACAATCTAACCCGGAGCAGCGGGGGGGGTTAGGTGCCTTGCTTAAGGGCACTTCAGCATGGGAGAGCAGTGCTCAGCCACATTTTTCCAACTGGTCAGAGATTGAACCAGCAACCCTTTGGGTTCAAGCCCAAAGCCCTAACCCCTAACCCCTAACCTAATACTGCTGCCTATGTGAACGCCACTGGATTGAATTCATGCAGTGCATTTAAGAGAATTGGGAAAACCATCATTTCAAACCCTTGAGAAACCTTCAGCTGGCCTCTGCTACCAGTAGTGCTGCTACATCATGGAGCACATTTGGGTGGAGGCAGGGATAGATGGAGAAATGGGTGGATTTACTCACCTGAGTAAATGGTCCTTGGTAGGTGTGTGGTGTCCAGGCGTTGCAGAGCTGCAGAGTAGGTAGGTGAGGGAGAGTTGAAGACAAGGAGGAGGTCTCCCTGTGCTGTGTTCACACCACCCTTAAATAGGCGTTGTCAGGCGTTGCGTGACAGGCGTTGTTACACACACACACAGTGCCGACTCCCAGCCCTAGACCTGTACACACACACACACACACACACACACACACACACACAGTGCTGACCTCCACCCCTAGGTCAGTGAGGCTCACCTGATGGAGCTGCACTCTTACACAGTGCAACTGAATTACCCCAGCGCAGTTGCCTAAAGTGACAGGCTGATTATCTGCATATTTCTGTTCAAATGAGGAGCAGGCCACAGGGGCTGCACTCCGTGCATTCCACAGTGTGAGGCTGCGACTTATTGCAACATTTCAGTTTATTTTAAAGCCTTTATTGTCATTATACACAGTATAATGAGATTTAAAGCAACTCCTTAAAAGTGCACACAGCGCAAGGGTAAATGCTTGTAAAACACTTTCAGTAACATTATATTGTGCCCAACTGTGATCTATGTGTGTAGCAGAGTTGGTTTAGTGTTTTAAGAACTTAATAGATGTCATGGTAGCTCTTCCTGGTCGCTTCTAGGGAAGTGCACTCTTGTCCTGGGGCGGCTGTATGCTATATGCATTGGGTGCGTTCACAAGTGCCGTAGCTGCACCATTGCGAAATCAGTTAACTCTTTGGAAGACGTGTAGCACATGTTTTTTGAATGCACCTTTTTATTAATGTTTTGTATAAGGCCTGGTGATGTAACCCTATTTATTGGTATTAAGTAATGTCAATAATGTTGTATATTTGACTTAAAGGGACTGTGCTCTTTATAGTTTATAGTTTGTTCCAATTAGGGGGGAGTTCAGGTGCCCATTAAATGGGTTAGGGGTTCACTGGAAGAGAGACTCTAGTACCCTCAGATGTGTGTGGCTCCTAAACTCACATCACTGTTTTGTTTAAGTGCTTTGCTGTGGCTGCACCAAGCCAGTTATTTTGTAAATATATTTTGCGTTTTCTTTTTCCTTTTATTGATTATGTTTCACTATTTTTTTGTGTTTGGGATGCCTTCTGGTGGGAAAGGAATAAATCACGAGTCCTGCCATTTTTGACTTCTTGCTGCCTCTTTGTGCCAACCCTAAGGACACTACCTCGTAACACACAGGCTCCTGCACACATGTGTGTGTGGACCACAGCATTGCCAACATCCATACTATAAACCCATATCTAAGGGAGTCCAACAGCTAAGGCCCAGCCTCTAGACCAGTAACATAGCATCATGGGGCCAGTTGTTCAAAGATAATCTGACATTGACAAAGACAATCGGACATCCTTTACAGCATCTACTGTTTCAACTCATTAATGGAGCTGCCTGCTGACTGCACGAGTACAGTGGCAGCAAACCTAGTTGATGTGTCCACATGCAGAGGTGCGTACTGAAACATACATCTGAAAAAGCTTGCATTTCTGTTGAGTATCTTTGCACTGCACGTTCACACTGACTGTGTTTACTGTAGACCTGCATGCCTACAGCTAGTCCACCAAAACTTGCTTTAACTGTTGCATCATCACCACAGGTGTCATGCCCACTATCCGTCCAGAATATGCACTGTGCAGTTAGGTAGAGGGCTGACTGTGTGGCCATCAAACACCAATTAGCATGTTCTAGCAGTGCCACAATGGCTATAGGAAGGTTTGGAAGGTTTTGTGTGCAACATTAGATGAAGCGCTACCATACACTTGTTATTCATGAATAACAAATGAAGGTAGCATAGCGGTTAAGGAACCTGGCTAGTGTGCTAGTAGCCTGAGAAGTTGTGGGTTTGAACTCCAGCTGCCACTGTGTGCCCTTGAGCAAGGCACTTAACCCCAAGTTGCTCTAGGGGAGACTGGCCCTGAACAGTTGACAAACTGTCCCCTGTCAGGAGTAGCATGTCTGGATCTAAAGCATTGCTGAGGACAAGACAGGGCCTTCCTTGCCCGCAGCCATGCGTGAGAGAGAGGGATTAACCCAAACTGGGTGTGTCCAGAGGCGACTACAGTGATGTTAATGGATGTTATGGATTCTAGTGTGTGGTGTGACTGCCTCTGTCTTACAGGTACCTGGCCACCTGTCCACCGCATGCAGTTAGTCTGATTATTGTGACAGGAACATGTGGGAAAGGGGATTAAAGTGTTAACCGAACCTTTTTGGCCTTTACCTTTTATGTTGCTCAGCTCAACTTTTGCTCTCCTCATATTAGAATGGTCTATAAAAGTGTAGTAGACCAATGGTTTCCCTGCTAAAGTGCAGACTTTTCAAACAATTAGCAGCTGTGGTGACAACCTTGTTCCTTGCACCTATTACTGAAAACAGAATTAAGAACATGTTTGAGAATAGACAAATATTTGTAGTTTTTTTAATGACCATTTTAACGGATAGCTGATCTTGTGCACATATTCATAGCTTTGACTTGGCTTGTGATGGCGCTTTTCGAGAGCTAGACAAATTAGCTAATATGCAAGACTGGCCGACAGATTGGACAATCATTCTGGACTTTTCCAAAATGCACAGATGCCAGTCTGCCCCTGATAACATGTCACATATCAAGTCAAGGGTCTCAAAGTAATGAAGCCAAGCAACTATTCTCTCTCTTTTTAAAATAATAAACAAACTAGCAATATAAATGTAAAGAAACAGCAATTCTGTCTATGCATAGTGTTTCTAAATTTCCACCAAAATCAGCCTTCCAAGCAGCAGGTTTGACACGGCTGCATCAAACTCCCCATACTGTTATATGTTCATCTCCGTGCATACCAGTGGAAGTGTTATGGGCGTCTGAACTGTTTTTAGAAACAGTCTATGGTCTGAACTCAGAACAAACCAACTCAAGTGTCGTTCTGAACTCATGACTACTTGATTACTTTACAGGAAAAGTCATGCCAAAGTTTTTAATCACACAATCACCTTTTGTTGCCATGGAGGGCGCCATTAAGCCAAAATGGACCATTTCAATCCCCAGTCGAAATATACAGTAAGCTTATAACTGGACTGATAAAGTTACATCTGCGCTAGAATTCACAGTAGGGTGGAAGTAGAATATAGTGTTTAACAGCACAGAAAAAGTGCAGGTGTGCATTCAGTTCAGTGTGAATAAACATGTCATGTTTTGTTGTTTAGCAGTCTGATGGCTTTAGGGAAGAAGCAAATACATCTTACATCTTGAGCTGATAGGCGCCCTGTCCAACACGCTTAAAGGGCCAGCGCATGCCTGGTGGATGGTGGCAAAAAGCAGGGTTCACAATTGGCCTGAGTTTAAAGATGCTTTTAAGGTCACTTTCCTCCTGCCAGATTACCTCACTGAGGTAGAAGAAAAGCTCAGAGACATGGTGCAGTTGGTGGATCAGTGTATGAGGGATTTTGCCTACGACTACTGTGCTCTTTGTCTGAGGTGGAAGCCGGACGTCACTGAGACAGAGTTGGTGCACAAGGTCCTTAATAACTGCAACCCACGGATTGCTGGCTGTTTCAGGGGACCCTGGTGGAGAAAGACTGCACCTCTTCTAAGGAATGCTGGGGCAAAATGGATCAACAGAAGGTCAAAGAGAAGAGTTTGAAGAAGACCCAGGACAAGGGGCCCTCTAAGGAGTCCAAGAAACCTGCCGATGTGGTGACCACGGTGCAGCCGGGACAAAAGTCTCCAGTGGTGCTCCTCCATGTCCCAGTCGTTGTGAGGGGAAAGCAGTGCCATGCTGTGTTTGACACTGGATGCACCTACTCACTCATGCGGCAGAGTCTTTGGCTGGAGGTGGCTCATGAAGTTGAATGACTGAAGCCGAGTGACAACCAAAGCTTTGCCCTAGCTGATGAAGCTGGCTAGCTGAAGACCTATGCTTTGCCCTAGCTGATGAAGCTGGCTAGCTGAAGACCTATGCTTTGCCCTAGCTGATGAAGCTGGCTAGCTGAAGACCTATGCTTTGCCCTAGCTGATGAAGCTGGCTAGCTGAAGACCTATGCTTTGCCCTAGCTGATGAAGCTGGCTAGCTGAAGACCCATGCTTTGCCCTAGCTGATGAAGCTGGCTAGCTGAAGACCCATGGTGCCGTGGGAACAATCCAGTGGCTGTGCTGTTGGCACAAGATGATGTGGTCACTGGAAACTTACATCATGGCAGGTGAAAACCTGGCATTCTCTATCATCCTTGGGCTGGATTTCAAAACCTCCACCATCATCAATATGGATGACCAAACATATGGGGTGAAGGGACCCAGGGGGTACAATTTTCATCCTTTTCTACCTCACCCGCAGGGGGGGACAGGGCCGCCTTAGCAGCAGTCCCCTTCCTGCACCAGTCCATGTGACTGCTCTGTCTGTGGGCTCTTTGCTGGGGGCAGCGGCTTCCTCTACTGCCTACCGGCTTCCTGGAATACAAGGACTGGTGCGTGAACTGGGTGTTGTTCCTACATACCATGCAGAGTCCATGCAACCTCAATCTCAGTTAAGATTTGACAAGCAGTTTGTGTTTGCCCAAGCTGCCTGACAGCACTAACAGCCTATTACCAAGTGCCTTCACTAAAGCCCTCATGGCCATAGGTGGAGGAGAGATGGACACACACACAGACACAGGCATATTTTGACACAAAGGAGATGTACACACCCTCACTAAAGCCTGGTCCTTAGGGCCTTAGGGGTGGGGGAGAGATGGACACACACGCACATACACACACACGCACACACACACACACACAAACAGAAGTGATATGAGGAAGATGTAACTTCTGTAACTAAGTGAGTAATCCACTTCCCATTCACCCAACATGATCAATTCATCCAACATGAGTGCCAGATAAAGATGCTGATTTCAAAATGACTGTACAGATGCTCTTTGAAATGATCACCAATACTGTAGGATTGTAGGACTTTAGGATAATACAAAAACAAGCCTATTTTCATGGGTAGCATTGGCCCATAATCTGTTAATTACTGCTGAATGTTGTTGACCTCGGAGAGGTGCTATGAGCACCATGTGACATGTCCCTTCTTCGACTCTTTTGAACTCTGTGTGACTCTTGTCCCTTTGACTCTTTGAGCTCTGCGTGACTCTTGTCCCTTCCACTTTTTTGAGCTCTGTGTGATCATGTTCTTCCTTCGAATCTTTTGAGCTCTGTATGATCATGTTCTTCCTTCGAATCTTTTGAGCTCTGTATGACTCTTATTCTTCCTTTGACTCTTGAGCTCTGTGTGACTCTTGTCCCTTTGACTCTTTTGAGCTCTGTGTGACTCTTGTTCTTCCTTTGACTCTTTATCTCCGTGTGACTCTCCTGAGCACCTTCACCTGCATCCAAGCGCACACATTGCAAATCTGGTGTGGGACCAGCAAGCCTGAATCTGCCCATTCCTCAGCACCTGCACTTCTCCAACTCCCCTGACCATTGACACGAGAGCGGTAAACTATGTATGCAGTTGCCCTATCATTTACAAGTGAACAGGGGTTTCACTCACTGAAAATGGCTACTCTGACCAAAGTGGAGATCTTTGAAAACTCTGGCTTCAGACACTATGTGTAGCGGGGGAAAACGTGTAAAGATTTAGCATTGTGACCTGGGTTTTCAGATCTCTGGTTTGCTGTCTATTTGTTTGACATGTTTTTTTTATGAGCAGCATGTAAACAGAAAGATTTTCTAATTCGGAGGAGGAGAGTATACTATACATATATATTAAACACCCTGGTATGTGTAAACGAAGTGTCAGATTACTCCAGCAACATGCACACAGTGGACCAACCTGCTCCTACCACATCACACCAATCTTTCTCCACTCCAAAGATGTTCAGCTCAAGCGTGATCACAGGTGCAGACTACTGAGTGTGCTTCTGCTCTAAAATTATTGGTCCACTATAACCTACTGCAGTTCATCCTACTTTGCCTGTTAACCTTTGCAAACTGACCATTTTGTCAGCAGTCAGGTGAAAATATTTACATTTGCTATGTTACTGCATATTTACAATACGCTGCAAAGTAAACATGGCCAGAGACTGTCCAAACTCATTGCACAGAGTGAAGTAGTCTGGTCAACTAGGTCATTTGCAACTAATATCATACTCAACAGCTCTTTAATCAAGTTGCTAAATGGTGTTATTAATTTTGTTAATTAATGGTTATTTATACAAAGATGAACATGTAGTTGGTGTTGGGAGTGAATCCAGATCAAATCCCCTTCTCTCTCTTCCACTCATTTCCTGTTAGTCTCTACTCTCTGCGTGACTCTTGTCCCTTCCATGATGTGTATGATGTGTGCTTCCTAATGTGTAGTGCATTTAAAAGAAAGTAAGACGTGTTGCGTAATACCAGGAACAGACGTGTGTGTGTGAAAAAGTGTCGTCAAGGGGACCCTGAAACCACAAATACCAGCTCCAACATGCCGCTCAACTGACATTCAGATTGACAATCAGTCATTCTGCAGCACTCAGCATTCACTCATACCATTAGCAGGATGTCTTCCAATTTGAGGTCAGTCCGACAGGCACACACATGTTTTTGACATTTGCATATTTGTAGTGAGAGAGAGATCACCCAGTCACAGCGCTGGAGGCCATCTCTAAGTCCTGTTGCCTGGGAAAACAAGCACACTCATCCACACTCCATCATTTGCCTGCCATTCAGAAACTGCTGTGTAACTATCTTGATTTACTCAGCAGAGATTAGGGTTAAAACTAGGCATAGGGTGAAAAGAACCATTCCACCACATCCCAGGATGGACTGGCAATCTGACGGCCAATGGCCAGGCTTGCTTATAGGCCAGTTTGTCTAGGTCTCCAAAGACGTGCATCATTTAAGCACAATCAAAGTATGAGATTGGTTACCGTTGTCATTGAAAACTACAAGCATTTGTCTGTTCACTGCAAAAAAAATGCCTTTTCAAAAATGAGAACAAATAAACTCTTTTTGGACACATTAACTTATTTCAAACTAAATTATCTGCCAGTGCAGCAAGAACATTGTACTTACTAAGATTTCTTGAAACAAGAAAAATACAGAGACAGGAAAGTCTTGATTTATGAAAATATTGCTTGTTTTAAGTATTTGTGATAATATATTTAAGCAGATAATAAGATGAATTTCTTATTTTTGAATTCTGGTATCTAGAAACTAGTCAACAAAAGGATAAAGACAAGACAAATGTGCTTGAATTTAGGACAATGAAGCCCAAGTGGTCTCCAGCTCCTGACCAGACACAGTGAGCGTGTTTACATGCACCGCTTTGAGACGATTACATTGCAAATCCGCTTCAAATACCTTGTGTATCCACGCCACCCAATCGGATTCAGTTTGATCGGATTATAATTTAATTGACAGTGGTGGTGCTTGCCTATTGATAAACTGATCCATGGGCATGAAAACGTGCAGTCGGATTCATGGACTAGATTTTCCTGTTTGCGCATGTGTAGGGATAGATGCGTGGTGACACAAATATACACACAAATATCTTAAAAGTACAAGTGGCACCACAAAGTTATAGAAATGACCACAGATGAGTTTGTATTTTCGCTTATCACATTCTTACATACCTACATACTTCCATGGCTGCAGCCATGCTAACGTTAGCATTAGCAAGCCAGATGGGTGAAAGTGAATGTAATTGGGATGATAATGTAAGCTGCTGTCCCATAGTCTTAATGGAGCACAATACAGACCTTGTATATCAAGTTCAATGAGTTTATTTGATCCGAAGTTAATTTATGAACATATTTTAATCCTCGACTGGCAGTAGTTAAGGTACGTCAGATGAATGTTTTAAAAGACGGACAACGTGAGAAATCACTGTAGATGTCAAAAGGTAACAACTGGATTAAATGCTTGGGTACATGTGAACATGTGATGGTGGAATATTTAATCCAACTAACTTCAATCCGATCGGGAAAAAACTGTGTCTGTGGTAATTGTTTTGAAGCCTTGCACAACTGACCAGTACATCCTTGGCTGAAGTGCCCTTGAGCAAGAAACCGTAACCGTACTGCTCCCTGGGTGCCACTGTAGCAGGCAGCCCACTGCTCCGGGTTAGTGTGTACTTCACCTCAGTGTGTATTCACTGTGTGTGTGTGTGTGTGTGTGTGTGTGTGTTTCACTAATTCACGATTGGGATCAAAAGTGTACTGTATGTATATATATATATATATATATTTACAGCAACCTATTGCCGTTTCAATTTTCCAAAGCGTCCAACCGAGGCACCAAATCAAAATTGGCAGCAAGGCCATCAAACAATATATGAGCTCATATCTCAGCAGCAAATTGATGATCAGATCCAACCAAATGTCTGACTTTGGCTCCAGACTTCTTTGTGAGGACATAGAAAATGTTTGCATCATCTTGCATTTTGCAAATAACAACGCAAGCACACCTCCTAGTCATGGGCTACTGTGGAGAACCCAAGGATGATCCATGGACATTTGGGATGTCATTGTCCTCACAATAATAACAATGCAAGCACACCTCCTAGTCACAGGCTACTGTGGAGAACCCAAGGATGATCCATGGACATTTGGGATGTCATTGTCCTCACAATAATAACAATGCAAGCACACCTCCTAGTCACAGGCTACTGTGGAGAACCCAAGGATGATCCGGACATTTGGGATGTCATTGTCCTCACAATAATAACAATGCAAGCACACTTCCTAGTCACAGGCTACTGTGGAGAACCCAAGGATGATCCATGGACATTTGGTATGTCATTGTCCTCACAATAATGGGAATATTGGGTTTTCTCAAAAACGCCATTGCCCATTCTTCATGAAGTTTGGCACATGTGATGTTCAGACCAAGCCTCATAAAAGCTACCTATTGTCGTTTTGATGCATGGAACCTTTATATTTTCATATATATATATGATATATATATATATTCATATTTTAAAATATAAAATATTCTGAATTCTGGGGATTCAGTGTGAAGATTTTCAGTGTTCTCAATTCTGTTTTCAGTAATGCATGCCAAGCACAAGGAACAATAAAAAGGCTGTCAACGCGGCCACAACTCACTTTCTCACGTAACTTTTCATCCTTCATTGTAGCCTATTTATGTTGATATAATTGGCGAAGAGATTGAAGAAGTATTGACAGCTAAGCTACAGTAGATGCTGACGTACTGCAAAAAATGTATTTTCAAAAATAAGAAAAAATTAGGGCTGTCAAACGATTAAAATTTTTAATCTGAATTAATCACTGTAGCTGAGAATTAATCATGATTAATCAACATTCCTACATATGACCAAAAAATTCAATTTGTCTCTGTATATTGTTTGTACATTTGTTTTTTTATTTATGACACATCCATATGAGACATATCTTCTATGTCTCCTTGTAAATAGCAGATATGATATTCAGGTAAAAGAAAACTTTATTTTAGCACACACAGAATGGATGGATAAAAAAAAACAATTGCACTTAAATAAAAGCATGTGGCTCCTTTACTTAACTCCAACTTGACTGAATAATATTTACCCTCAACTGAAAACAGTCTTTAACATGAAACAGTGGATGCAGGATGAAACAAACAACTGCACTATCACAATAAAATGTGGCCCCTACTACTCTTCTTTTAGCCAATTGCTGAGGCAAACTAACTGGTTAACATTTTCTGAAAGTAGAGCTGACCGTTTCTTGTGAACAATGTGACCTGCAACTGAAAACAGTCTCTCACATGGAACAGTGGATGCTGGAGTAGCCAGATATTTGCGGGCAAGCAGAGCCAGCTTGTCATGGCATCCTGAATGAGCAGCCCACCACTGCAAGGGACAGTCCTCCATGTTGATACTTGGCTCTGCTCTGTACCTGTGCATGTCTCTGTCAGGCTGCACCTCTTCATCAGATTCTGAATCTGAGCCCATCTGTAGAAGGTTCATCTTCTTCCTGGGGGGCTCAGCTTGAGACATCTGGGGAGACATTCTGTTCTGTTCATGCAGTATGCCTGCAAGTCTGGTCCACACCTCTTCTCTTTCACTCTTGGGCAGGCTCTTCAAGTCTTTGAAACGTGGATCCAGTGCAGTTGCAAGCTTGAGCCATGCATTGTTGGTATTTTCTTGGCAGGAGGCTAGATCATCCTTGAATGTTGTCTTAAATTTCATCACATATGCAGGGTCCTCATCACTGATTTCCATTACATGATGCAAGTGGCAGAGGGCAGGCAGTACCACTGAGCAGGAGACATAGGCCTCTCCACCCAGAATCTCAGTGATATACCTTCAACAGAACACACACACACACACAAACACACATACACACACACACACACACACACACACACAACAAAAGTTGTTACATTTACATTACAAACATTTATTTTGAAGGAGTTTAATTTAATTTTTAACTTGTAGTAGTAAATAATAATCATCATAATTTCTTACCTGCACGGCTCTAGAAGAGCACTCAGTCTCTGCAATTTGTCCCATTCGGGTGGTGTCAGTAAAACGAGTTTGTGTTGTTGTTGTTCCAGGGTTGCTTTTATTGCTGCTTGATTACGGATCAGACGCTTGACCATTCCTAGTGTAGAATTCCAGCGTGTTGAGACATCTTGAATTAGTGGCTCCTGCTGCAGTTCAAGAGCTGCTTGTTGTACTTGAAGCTCCATGGCATTTGCCGGGCTGTGTTTAAAGTGGCCTACAATTTTGCGACACTTGGCTAATACATTCACAAATCCACTGTCAGAGAGGCTCACCGTGATGCTCCTTTGAAGAATGTGAGCTATGCAGGGCATGTGCTCATAGGGCAGTCTTCTCGCTGCAGCTGTCATATTGCGTGCACTGTCCGTTCCAATAGATGTAATTTTTTCTTCAATTTCCCACTTGCGTGCAACTGTTAGAAACTATTCTGCACATGCCTCTGCAAAATGACGCTCGTTTGTTTTCATTACAGTTAGGGCAAATGATTTCAGTTTCCAGGTTTTAGTGATGTGATGCGCAGTTACACCCAGATAATTGTTGTTACTCACTGAGGTCCAGTGGTCTCCTGTCAGGGCGACATAGTCCGTTAAAGCCAAATCCTCTTCCTTTGTTTTCTTTTTAGTTTCATAAAGTTCGTGGATTTTAGTCATTACCGTACCTCTTGACGGTGGCTTGTAGAAGTTGTCGAGGGTTGCAACTTTCAGAACTTCCGTGAAGCCTTTGTCCTCTACAATGCTAATCGGCCTACAATCCCGGGCTATCCATTTTGCGATTGTGTCTGTCAGTTTGGCAGAGGTAGACTTACTTAATGACCGGCGGTCAGTAAGGGTTAGCTGGCGAGAACCAGGCGCTGCACCAGAGGTTGAAGCCCCCACAAATGTATGCTTAGCATTGAGATGATACTTTAAACTCGAGGTACTTCGGTGAAATGAAAATTCCTTTTGGCAATGCGTGCAAATGACAGTGTTTTTGTGTACTTTTCCATCTTTGTCTTTTTTATATTTGAACTTTCCATCCAGCGGGCCAACAGTTTCTTCTTCCATCTTCCTCGAAGGGATACGAAGCTTGTCGCTCTGCGCATGCGTTAATTGCGTTAAAAAAATTGTCGCATTAATTCCAGAAATTAATCATCCTAGGTTAACGCGTTAATTTTGACAGCTCTAGAAAAAATATACTCTTTTGTGAAAATTTACTTATTTGAAGCAAAATCTCTGCATCTGCCAATGCAGCGAGAAATTTGCACTTACTAAGATTTCTTGAAACAAGAAAAAATAAAGAGAAAGTAGAGCCTTACATTTAGAAAATATTGCTGGTTTTAAGTATTCGTGGTAAGATCTTTAGGCTAATAATTGGATTCATTGTCTTATTTTGGAAATGTAGTGTCTAGAAACTACAAATGACTACTTACTGACCAGACATTGTGCTGCTTAGCTTCTAAGTAGGGATTACTTACCTTAGTGTTGCACAGTCTTTACAACCATCCATGTAGATCAAATACTACATGTCTCTGTGGTAACTGTTTTGAAGCTGCAAAGTAATTCTAGCACAATTTGTTTCGAGTGTTTCAGAAAATTCACAAAATTGGCAGCAAGGCCATCAAACACTATATGAGCTCATCTCAGCAACAAATTCATGATCAGACCCAACCAAATGTCCCACCTTGGCTAGAGACCCATTTGTGAGGACCTAGAAAAATGAGCATGGTCTTGCACTTCCTAGTCTCAGACCACCCCGACCTCCAAGTCAGCTGTTTTAGCTGAGTAAAACTATTCAGGACAGAATCTACTGAGACAAGCCAAACTCCGCCTCAAGAAGACAAATCTCAAAACTGGTATAACAAGATCAATATTCTGAATTATGGGAAATTACACTAGTAAAAATATCAGGTTTTCCAGTGTGTGACTGCCTCAAAACAAAAGCAAAATTGGCCATTGTTTTACTATGACATGTGCGGCGCAGCTGGGTATCATACAGGTGTAATAGAATTGCCTTCTTCCTTCTTCATAGCAATATTTGGTCGACGACTCCCGGGAAGAAAGGGGGCTTTCAAAGCCGGAGAAAGAAATGGGAGAGAAATGGGAATGAAGAAAGTCTGATGCATGCTCTGTAAAAACATGTAGATTATGTCTTAATTTGAGGAGGCTCAACAAGACGCTATGCCCCTGTACTTCTACATGGAGCCCTATAGGAGCTGTGCCCCTGTACTTCTACATGGAGCCCTATAGGAGCTGTGCCCCTGCACTTCTACATGGAGCCCTATAGGAGCTGTGCCCCTGTACTTCTACATGGAGCCCTATAGGAGCTGTGCCCCTGCACTTCTACATAGAGCCCTATAGGAGCTGTGCCCCTGCACTTCTACATGGAGCCCTATAGGAGCTGTGCCCCTGCACTTCTACATAGAGCCCTATAGGAGCTGTGCCCCTGTACTTCTACATAGAGCCCTATAGGAGCTGTGCCCCTGCACTTCTACATAGAGCCCTATAAGAGCTGCTAGAGTTACCCCTCCTCTAGTTGGCAGTTTGATTTGATATGATGTAGCCAAGGGAAGTGTGCATTTGCATGCTCTCCTTATTACACATCAAAACTTACCCAAAAGCTGGCAGCCCTAAGATCCACATCAGTCTTGATGATACTGTGCATCTACCTGACCAGGTTTTAGGGTTTTTCAACTCAGCAAAAGAGTAACAGATATTCAGGTCTTTGGCTATTGAAGAGGCAGAATGAAGCATTTGTGAACCTGGAAGCTGAGCTTCATCGCCCTGTCAGCCTTGGAAGAGCTGCAGTGGTCAGGTGAGACATAACACACACAAAGGTCATTTCATCTGTATGTGTGGGTGAAGTTTTCCTATCTCTTCATGTATATTTGTTGTATTAGCAAGGAAGGAAGGAGGAAATGGTTCAAAGCCGAGACCAGTGCAGTGAAATACACCACATGGCTGGGCAGGACCAGATCCCTCCATCCAGTCTCCCCCAGGGATCAATAGAGATAACTCAACTAGCTCTTCTAGACACCTGTCTGACCTAGCTACATTCTGTTGCCATGGCAACTTCAACCTGATTCACTGCCTGGCCCCTCACTGTTCCATTGTTTTGGATCTTAGATCCACTTCCTCCAAGGACCATGGAAAACTCGGAGGTCCCTGTGCTGTATTGATAATATGAGCCTCTTTTTTGCAGTTATTCAACCATTGGCCACTCAGCCAGCAGAAAGTGTATTGAGCATGCCTCCTGATGTACACATTATTGAAATTATTGACAATGTTTTCTGCAGTCATCATGGACATATCTGGATACATCATGAACTTATGCTCTCTGTGGCATCTGGGGAAATAAGCAGCAGAGTCATTGCCAGGGAAGTTATGAATATGATAATATATATATAATAATATGAATTGACAAACATGGTTGGTTTTAGGAATTTGATAATATTCAAATATATTAATTTGATGATATTTGTATTTTGACAGGTAACTCACAGAGTAATGTACATGAGTGTGGCCATGTGTGTGCGTGTGCGTGCATGCAGGTTAGTGTGTGTATATTAGTGTGTGAGTGTCCACCAAGGCTCATGTGAGAACACACAGAAAATGGTGCAAATTGAGTTTTAAATGATGTATATGTATACATCACAGCTGCTGCAGTACCAGACTGGGTCCCCATGGTGCCTGCAACTCCTTCAAGCATTTATCACTACTAACACAACTGCCATGGAGCACTGGGATCAAACTATGTTGGGAAGCGAGTGGATTATTACCCTTCACTGCTGATTGTCAAATACATGGATATTCACATTCCGGAAACAAATTGCATCAGGATCACCTGACACAAGGAGAGCCTGATTGCATGAAAAACGGTCTGAGGTGCATCTTGCATGGGGATGTGCCCACAGGGATGTGCCCGCGGCTGTGGCCAGTGTCTGTGATGCCCCTGTGACATCGACTTGGAAGAAACGGTTTCCCTGTCGAGCCCAGGGATGTCAACAGATTTACACATGTCTCAAAGCCAGAGACAACCATGAGCTTAAAAAACATCACATGGTTGTCTCTGATCACATCACATCACATTTCTTCCTAAACATTGCCTGAACACACACCACCTTCCAACCGTGACCACAGAACACACATTGCCTGAACACACACCACCTTCCAACCGTGACCACAGAACACACATTGCCTGAACACACACCACCTTCCAACCGTGACCACAGAACACACCTTGGCACAGCTCAGATTTAGTTTTTATCTCCTGGACACGTTAGATGCTGTTACAGAGGGTGACGGTGAGAGATTTATGATCTCACAGTAAAGAGGTTTGAAGTCTGACACTGCTGTGGCTGTGTACAGGGATTCTAAATGGATTTTGACTGTAGTTAGCACGCACAGGCCTCAAGATTTGAAAATGGTTGATGGTTGAGAACATTCATTCAAAACTTAGAAAAATAATCCAAAAGCAATCAAATGTAATAAGTTACATTACTTTGTTAAAGTAATCAAAATAGTTACACAACTAATACATTATTTAAAGGGTAACTTGTAATTGTAATAATTTACATTTTCAATGTAATGTCCCCAACCCTACTTGCAATGTCATGTAATAAGGCATTTCATTATTAAACTTGGAATGCATTCCTAAATGCATTTTATTAACCTATGTGTTTTGGGCAAAGGCCCACCCATTTTAAGATTGTGGGCCACATCTGTGCTTCATTATTATCATCTATGCTTCATTATTATCATCTATGCTCATTATTATCATCTATGCTTCATTATTATCATCTATGCTTCATTATTATCATCTATGCCTCATTATTATCATCTATGCTTCATTATTATCATCTATGCCTCATTATTATCATCTATGCCTCATTATTATCATCTATGCTTCATTATTATCATCTGTGCTTCATTATTATCATCTATGCTCAAAACGTCATTTTTCTATTGACATTAAGTTTCATCTGTACGGAATAAAAGAAAAAGATCAGTTCAGGTTTTTGATGTCATTACTGCCAGACAGTAAAAGAAGCACACATCACACACTGTTTTGGGGCCGTGTTTTCCCTGTAGGCCTGTGCATGTTGTAGATGGAGTGTATGTTGTAGATTGAGTGCATATTGTAGATGGAGTGCATGTTTATAAATAAAAAAAAAAAAATATATATATATATATATATTATATAGATAAATATAATAAATATAATTTAATACATGCAGAGACCAATACAGTTTAACAAACTGGCTGGAGGATGAAAAGTATCACGACTGGTTACAAAAACGAGTGAACATGATGGTTAAATAAACGAGTGAACATGATGGCACAATGCAGAATGAACATGATGGCACAACGCAGAATGAACATGATGGCACAACGCAGAATGAACATGATGGCACAATGCAGAATGAACATGATGGCACAATGCAGAATGAACATGATGGCGCAATGCAGACTTTTTTGATCAGCAACTAACAAACTGCTCCATTAGCCTATGCCCAGTTTTGTTGCTGAGCAAACAATCTGCCAAGTTTTCACTGCTATTTGTTCTGTAGCCTAATCTGTGGAGAAACAGAAAAGAGACCCTTCGCACAAACACTGAGTTCATGTCTAGTGGCATAGCTGTGCAATTTGAAAGCCAAAGGCTTGAGACTCTGCAATGAGACATCTTTTGAATGAAGTCAGTTTGGGCATCCTTTTAGAAATGTTCCCCTTGGCATGCACTCTTGCCTTTTGGAAGTAGCTTATGGCAAGCCTTTTAAACATTTAGCCTAACAGTCATGTATTGAAATCCAGTACTTTCTAGTCAAAACCTTTCAGCAAGCAGACAGACACCTGTAGTAATGCCAGTGGTCATCATAGCCATTTTTCTTCACAGAAACTCAAAATGTGATTATGTGAATAGCCTAGACATACACTCACAAAGTCTGCATACCATCTTTGTCAGATGCATTGCATCTGTACATGGATGTCATTTTTGTAAGTCTAAACTTGTCCAGTTATTTCCAGAAAACTCCCCAGAAGTCACCACTTAAAGGATTCTCTCCAAACTCCCCAGAAGTCACCACTTAAAGGATTCTTTCCAAAATATCTTCTGGGAGAGGGGGGCCCCCATAGTGTTGTTTAAGGTCACTGAGTGCTGTCTGTATGAAAAAGAACCAGGAATGTTTATACAACAGAGACTGAATATCGACCCAACATTGGGGAAACGTGTTTATACAACAGAGACTGAATATCGACCCAACATTGGGGAAATGTGTTTATAACAGAGACTGAATATCGACCCAACATTGGGGAAATGTGTTTATAACAGAGACTGAATATCGACCCAACATTGGGGAAATGTGTTTATAACAGAGACTGAATATCGACCCAACATTGGGGAAATGTGTTTATAACAGAGACTGAATATCGACCCAACATTGGGGAAATGTGTTTATAACAGAGACTGAATATCGACCCAACATTGGGGAAATGTGTTTATAACAGAGACTGAATATCGACCCAACATTGGGGAAATGTGCCCCATTCAGTGTTAGCTGCCAATTCACATCGCATGTTGTTTACAGCAGTGGGCTATTGTTTTGTTTGTTTGTTGTTTACAGCAGTGGGCTATTGTTTTGTTTGTTTGTTGTTTACAGCAGTGGGCTATTGTTTTGTCTCTTTGCAAAGAGTCAGCATGTTGTGTTTTTTGTTTCTTGGTATTATTTTATATATTTTTAAATGTAATGTCCAAATGTTTATCCCCAGGCATTCAACAAGCACTCCAGGAAGACCTAGCCTACGTGCACAGAACAATCCTGCTGTCGTGTGTTGTAAATAGGACACACAGTCCTATAAAAAGTGTTTATAAAAACTATAAAATGTCACATTCAGTGTAAGGAAGGATATCTGCCCACAGTGCCGACAGCTAGGATTTCAGTGTGTTGCTGATTCAGCTGGGCAGACCTGATGACTGGATTGGCTCCAAAGGATTGGCCTGCAAAGTTGTGGGTTCGAATCCCAGCTGCCACCATTGTGCCCTTGAGCAAGGTACTTAACCCTAAGTTACTCTAGGGGAGACTGGCCCTGAACAATTGATAGTTGACAAATTGTAAGTTGCTTTGGATAAAAGCGTCTGCTAAATGCAAACATGTAAGTGTAATGCAAATGGCTCCAAGTGTTGCAGTTCCTACACTAACCAGCTGGGATTGTAGCATGTTGTTGATTCAACCACTAGAGGGCACCAGAGTTTCTCCATTCTGCAGCCCAACCTTCAGGTGCAGTGTACCATAATACCACATACCTGGGTCCGTTTAGTGTGTGTTTGTGCGTGTGTGTCTGCACAGAAACATTAACATACTCCTGATTTGGTGTGTATGTCTGTGTGTGTGTGTAATGTTGTATTAGAGGTGTTCTGCTGGTGGATTTTTATCTCCTCTGATGTAGAAGGCACACCACTACTACCATGACATAAACATGTGTTTGTATGTGTTTGTGGATGTATATGATGTTCCCGTGTAGGACGTGTGTGTGTGTGTGTGTATGTGTGTGTATCGGATGTGTGTGTGTGGAAGTAAGAGAATTACACTCGTTTGTTTTGGGACTCTTTCTCTTTCTATCATCATCATTTTTTGTTTAATCACAAAGGTACAGAGAGAACATAAATGATAAAAATCAGAACAAGTATTTTTGTTCTTTCTGTCTCCCCCCCCCCCTTTTAAATAAATTACAACAGAATACATCTCATAACTCAAAATCTGCAACCACCTGTGACACAGGAGGAGAATTTCAGTGCAACGTCAGAATATAGCCTGGCTGATTATGGTTCTTCAACAACTGAATTGGGCATTTTGTCCACCAACTTTTTCAAGTCTGTTCTTCACCTCATAACTGTTGATGTGCTTCAGATCATGAATGCTTCCTTAGAGACTGGCATTGTTCCTGCATCCCTAAAAAGAGCAGTTGTAAAGCCCCTACTTAAAAAAATAACCTGGATGCATCAGTACTGAACAACTATGGGCCAATATCCAATCTACCATTCATTGGGACAATCCTTGAAAAAACTTCAGTCAAGTGCCCTCTTCAAGCAGCTGCTTTAATAACTTTCAGTCAAGATTTTGCACCAATCACAGCACCGAAAGGGCTGATTAAATTTATAAATGACATACATCTTAAAACTGATGCAAACAAAACATCTGTCGTGGTGCTACTGGATCTCAGTGCAGCTTTTGACACTGTTCACTGATCACAACATACTGCTACATCAGCTTGAACACTGGGTTAGGTTCACTGGCATAGTTATCAGTTGGTTAAAATCCTATTTACAAGACAGAAGTTTCTTTGTTGCCATGAGAAATTGTACCTCAACATCATGTCTTTGACCTGTGGTGTTCCCCAGGGGTTGATCCTTGGACCATTACTATTCAACCTTTAAATGCTTCCACTCTGACAAGTTATCATGAACAATTCAATCTCCTATCATTGCTATGCTAATGCCACCAAAATTTACTTTGCTCTATCACCTAATGATTATGCCCGCCCTTGAATGTCTTTATCAGTGTATGGACTAAATACACTAAACAAGTGGATGATTATGCCCGCCCTTGAATGTCTTTATCAGTGTATGGATTAAATACACTAAACAAGTGGATGTCACAAAAGTTTCTTCAGCTGAACACACACAAAGTTGGGAAAAAAGATGAAAGTTTCAGGATTGCCACTATTTTTGACACAAAGGGAATTAAAACAAAAGATACTGTTAAAAATCTTGAGCTGAACTCTCAGTAAGCTATAGAATTGACTTTAAAGCACTGCTGCTTGTGTATGTATCTAAATGGAGCAGGGCCTAATTACCTCTCCGATATGTTTGAGCAATACAACCTTAACAGATCTCTCAGATTGCAACAGAAAAATTGCTGGTAAAATATGCTGTTAGAACAAAGTGTGGTGAAACAGCCTTTATCTACTATGCAGTTCAGCTCTGGGACCAACTCCCAGAGGACATCAGAAAGGCTCCTACTGTTAGCAGTTTCAAATGTAGACTAAAGATCAGGCAGTTCAGCTGCTCAGATGTCTCAAATGTAGACTAAAGACCAGGCGGTTCAGCTGCTCAGATGTTTCAAATGTAGACTGAAGACCAGGCGGTTCAGCTGCTCAGATGTCTCAAATGTAGACTAAAGACCAGGCGGTTCAGCTGCTCAGATGTTTCAAATGTAGACTAAAGACCAGGCGGTTCAGCTGCTCAGATGTTTCAAATGTAGACTAAAGACCAGCGGTTCAGCTGCTCAGATGTTCAAATGTAGACTAAAGACCAGGCGGTTCAGCTGCTCAGATGTCTCAAATGTAGACTAAAGACCAGGCGGTTCAGCTGCTCAGATGCTTTCCGCTAAGTGCTGCATCTTCATTTCTTTTAAACTTTAATAATTTATTATTTAACTTTGACTTCATTTTATTGCTACTATTTGTATCATCTATCTCATTAATTACTTAACTTTTACTTCATCACATGTTTTACTTTCAATCACTTTGTTTTTTATTTAATTGAATTGTTTCATTTTAATGTCCTTTTATTTTCTCTTACTCACTGTTCTTTGCCTTTATCTTTGGAAAGCACATTGACCTGCCTTGTCTGTTTGTAACGCGTGTGGATTTGGGCTGAAGTGATTTTGAGCTCTGTGTCACGGGGTGTCACAGGTTGTCAGGTAAAGTGGGCTCACTGACATACAGTAGCTGGGCGTGGTTGCTCTGGAATGAACACAAGGCTTAGTTGTCCCAGGGATTGTGTTGTGTTTAGTTAGTTAAAACCCATAATTGCACTGCTTACTGTCAGAAGACCTAACTGTTACGCCAACTGTTTCTACTGACTTGGTCAGTAAAGTTTGATGCAGAATCAGCTCTTGGAAAAGGGAGATTGCCAGTCCTTGTGTTTAGGTGTTAAACACGTTTGTAACACGTGGATTTGAGCTCTGTTCTTCTCCAAGGAAAGGTGGTTCATTAGTGGTCTACAGCTGCCTAATTCTTTAAAATAATGTTTCTTATTTTTCAGTCATCTGTTCTTTATTTCTTCATTGTGTTTTCTTTTTCCTCAATCATTGTTATGTTATTTTAGTTCCTATTATTCTCTGTTCTTTGCCCTTATCTGTGTAAAGCACATTGAACTGCCTCTGTGGATGAAGTGCCCTCTATAAATCAACTTGCTTTGCCCCCACCCCACCCACCCCACCCCCATCTGCATTTCCTCTCTCTTACTCTCTCTCTATATTTTATATGATATTTGTCTCTCAGTAAAGAATGAGGGGCTGATTGTAATGGCAGTTCTCTTTCCTGTAAATCATTTAGTGAAATCAGCCTCAAGCACACACACACACACACACACACACACACACACATACAGAATGCACATAAGTGTACTCAGCCTTCACATTACTGATTACTTCCTTGTACACACACACACACACACACACACACACAGAGCAGTCTGTGTGCTTTTGGTGTGTGTGCAGTCTGTGTTGTTACTTGACCATTTCACACTCTCTTAGGGCTTAGGATCTGTGTGTGTGTGTGTGTGTGTGTGTGTGTGTGTGTGTGTGTGTGTGTGTGTGTGTGTGTGTGCGCGCGCGTGTGCGTGTGTGTGTGTGTATTCCAGTTTAATCCAGTGAGCAGTAAAGAATGATAATTAATGATAGCTGACAGGACCAAAGGACAGGACATTTGGAGTGTTACATAGACACAGAAGAATAACACTCCATTTAAAACATTAAAATGTGTGTCTGTGTGTGTGTGTGTGTGTGTGTGTGTGTGTGTGTGTGTGTGTGCGCGCGCCCACTTGAGTTATAGGAATAATAACCACAAAACAGAAGCTTGTTCCTTCTCTTTCACACACAGACACACACACACACACACACACACATCAATGTGACAGGTTATGTTTAGATGGCTGTTTCCAAGAGCCCAGAGAACACACTTCATATTTCTGCTGGCTGCTGCAACGACAAGTTCTAGGAAAAATGTATCCATTTGACGTAGGATTCCTGTGTGTGTGTGTGTGTGTGTGTGTGTGTGTGTGTGTGTGTGTGTTTGTGCGTGTGTGTGTGCAAGGAATTTTGCTTGTTCATGGAAGTTGTATTCATAGGATCTGTCAACCTTTTTTTCAGCTGGCTGTGATTGTTCATCAGGGGTCAGATCCTGTGTTACATTATACTAGATACTAGCACAAGTCTCAATGAGTGTCATTGTGCTTCCTGTTATGGAAGTCAACATTTAGCACACATTTTCATTGTGTGAATTTAGATTTAGTTTAATTTTGAAAAATAATTTCTTTTTATGAAATCAATATACTCCTGATCTGCTGTTTCAAATCTGGCCAGTATAGATGCAACAGATTTTCTTGCTGGACGTGCGTCACCATAATTATGCGTAGTTCAAAACAATGGGCCGGTTGAATGGGACACAAACTAACAAGACAACATGTTATTGGCACTGCATGTGAAAAAGGTTGCCCGGTCTAGTGGAACAGACCTTGGATTAACCTCAAGATCAAGTAGTTCATGGAACCCGTGGTAGTTCATGGAACTCTGTTCATAGAACTTTTAAGTCCAAATGCACCTAACAGCACTTTTGTTCTGCACTGATGGTCAACACAACAGTTCTCCCAGAAAGACTCAGAGAGTAAAATA
>PYXC01001177.1:102500-135000 GCA_015244755.2 Tenualosa ilisha | reverse complement strand
CTAAAGTGAGCCCTCTGAGCAGCTAGCAGACACACACACACACACACACACACACACTCACACACTCATACTTACCTTGATGACGATGAGCAGGTAGCACAGACAGATGACGAGGAGCGGTAGCAAGAAGCCCAGCGTTGCCGTGTAGATGATAAAGACGGTGTCCCACAGGGCTTTGGGTTCGGGCCAATTCACATTGCAGGAGTTGTGTCGGTTTTGGGCGCTGGCGAAGATGCCCACAGGCAACACCACTAACACAGCCAGTGTCCACACCAGCGCACTAATGGCTTTGGCCACACGGGGGCGCCTCCAGCGCGTGGAGCGGATGGGGTGCACCACTGCCAGGTAGCGGTCCATACTCATGACGGTCAGGCAGAAGGTGCTGGTGAACTGGTTGATGGAGTCGGTGGTCATGACCAGCCGACACATGAAGTCTCCAAAAGGCCAGTACGAGAGAACATTCTGGGTGGTCAGGAAGGGCAGGCCCAGGATGTAGAGCTGGTCGGCCACCGCCAGGTTGAGGATGTAGGTGTTGGTGACAGTCTTCATCTTGGCGTAGCGCAGCACCACGTAGATGGCCAGCGTGTTGCCCACCAGCCCGAACAAGAACACACTGAGGGAAATGAGTGCCGTCACCACGCTCCATGAGCTCTCGAAGGGTGGCGGAGGGCCGGAGAAGTTCCCTGCCGAAGATGCCGTCTTGTTCTCCCCCTCTCCACCCAGAATGTCCGTTTCCATAGCGATGGAGAGGAGAGGAGAGGAGGAGGGAAAAAGGTCCGTTATCATGAGTGAATCTGGAATGAAAGGATACCAGAACAGGACATCAGCACTGCAGGGGTGCATGGCTAGCTGTGTGTGTGTGTGTGTGTGTGTGTGGTGTGTGTGTGTGTGTGTGTGTACAGGGACAGTGATCTTTACTTTGTTCTGATTCTATGCAGTTAAGATCTCACCTTGTCACACATCATTACACACACTCAAGAAATGGCACCCCTAACCTTGATTACGGTTGTGTGTGTGTGTGTGTCTGTGTGTGTGTGTGTGTGTGCTGATTCCAGCAGATAAGAGGAAGCCCACTCCCAGGAAGAAGGGATTCTGTTGCACAAATAGAAGGAGTGACGTGTGTAGTCGGTCAAGCGCATACAAACACACACACACACACGCTCACACACACACACACACTGGCACATACACACACACACACAAGCAGTGCTGACCACTGTTGGAACTACAAACACACCACCAACATAGGGGACAGCAGGTTCAGACACAGAAGTGTCTATCTGTGTGTGTGTGTTTGTGTGTGTGTGTGAAACACAGGGGACAGCTGGTTCAGAGAGTCTATTGGATTGATGGTTTATTTCACCTCAGGTGCTTCCGAGTAGTGTGTGAATATTATTCAATGGCTTTTTTATGCCCCTTGGCTGCACACAGATTTCTGGGAAAATGCTGTGTGTGTGTTTGTGTGTGTGTCTGTGTGTGTGTGTGTGTGTGTGTGTGTGTGTGTTTTGCATTCATGGGGACAAATTGTTAACCTCTTCAGCTGTGTTTACCCTGACCAACTATGACAGGTCGCACACACACAGACACACACACACACACACACACACACACACACACACACGCACACTTACACTACATCAAAATGAAAATTACATTACAGTGTTCGTCAGGTATGTAAAGAAACACAAACCTTTTCTATACATACAAACACACAAACACATGAGAATAGAAAGAGAGAGAGAGAGAGAGACAGAGAGAGAGAGAGAGAGTGAGAGAGGATGGGGTCATTGAGCCAGGTAAGGAATACAAATACAAATGCATGGAATACAAGTAGAGTTGGGTTCCGAACGGAACATTAAGGAACATTACACGGGCAAGTAGAGTTGGCTTCCGACCAAGTAAAGAACATTACACAGGCAAGTGGAGTCGGGTTCTGGGTAAGGAACATTACACAGGCAAGTAGAGTCGGGTTCTGGGTAAGGAACATTACACAGGCAAGTAGAGTTGGCTTCTGACCAAGTAAAGAACATTACAAAGGCAAGTGGAGTCGGGTTCTGGGTAAGGAACATTACACAGGCAAGTAGATTTGGGTTCTGGGTAAGGAACATTACACAGGCAAGTAGAGTTGGGTTCTGGCTAAAGAACATTACACAGGCAAGTGGAGTCGTGTTGACTGAAAGTGGTCGTTCGTTCTAAGTCTAGTTTGGTTAGTTTGTTCTGAGTCCTGCGTGTTCCACCCATGAATACAGTGGAGTAATGGTTTGACTTGGTCACGTCCTGCTAAAAGATGGGCTATCTATTTGTTTGTGTGTGTGTGTGTGTGTGTGTGTGTGTGTGTGTGTGTGTGTGTGTGTGTGTGTGCGCGCGTACTCACGCACTCACCTCGAGCCTAGGCGCTGTCCATGGTGACGTCCCGGCGCTTCTCCCCTCACGCTGACACGGGTTCCCCGCAGCGGTTCCGATTTAGTTTCCTGAAAGGTTCTCCAGTGGTGGACGAACTTCAAATAGACTCCCTTTGCTTTCTCTCACACGCCGCGTTAAAGGTTCTTCTTCACTCGGTAGACTCCGCATCTCGTAACGTAATATAAATTATTTCTCCCCTGGACTATCCACCGTCGACTCTAAAATGTCCATCGTGAACCATTTATTCAAAAATAAATAAATGAATAATAAAACTCTAAATGTTTTCTAAATGTTAAGAGTGATAAAACTGCTCTTCTGTGTACAGGTTTACGTTCGTATCCCGAGTGTCACGGACACATCTCCAGCTGCCGTTAACTTTGAAGAGAACCGGCGCAGTGGGGAGGGGTTGGGTAGGAGGTGAGGCGAGCAGTTGCGTCGGTATTTATTCTCTCTCTCTCTAGCGCGCGCTCTCTCTCTCTCTCACACACACACACAGATAGATAGAGAGAGAGAGAGAGAGAGAGAGAGAGAGAGAGAGAGATCCACATGGAAGTCATTACTTTAAAGAAGCAGGCATGTTTTGCCGTTTTTTTCCATACGTCAGTGCGCATATACACACACACGCACACACAGTGTCGGACGCATAAACACACACGCACACACACACAGTGTCGGGCGCATAAACACACACGCACACACAGGTCGGGCGCATAAACACACACGCACACACACACAGTGTCGCCTAAAGATGAAAATGAAGATGAAGTCGTGAGTGACGCGCTGCTTCTGCAAAGAAATGCAGCACCAGGTTACCCTAGGGTAAATTCATTCAACAGGTTAGATGAAGTCATGATAATGATTAGTCTGTCTGCTGAGTGTTTTTGTTGTTGGTGGTAATGTGTAATCAGTTCGAAAGTATGTCACACACACATGTGTGTGTGTGTGTGGGAACAGAATAGAACATTCCATGCTACTTTAGCCCTTCCTCTTGTACTGCTGGGAATTTGTCTGGACTGTAAAAAAAAGGAGTGTGCTCAGCAAATGCTCAAGTTGCATGTGTGTGTGTGTGTGGACACATGAGAGTGTGTGTACTGGCGAGTGTGAAGGGGCAGCAGCTGAATATTTGGCTGTAAGATTACAAGAGCGCTGTGAGGGAAAATTTATTGTGGCGTCTCAGTGTGCTCACTCACATGCACACACACACACACACACACATGTACACGTACACACACACACACAGATATACACACACGCACACACACACATACGCACATATGCACACGCACACACACACACAATTCCTGTTTTGAGTTGATGCCAATACTCTGTGCCCCTAAGAATTTTGCCATCTCATTCCCACGCCTCTGCATTGCTCTGAAACACACACACACCACACACACACACACACACACACACACACACACACACACACACACACACACACACACAGCATTTCCCTCTCTCTCACACCATCACATGTTTCCTGCTGCCTCACATGTTCCTTTCTCTCTCTCATCTCTCCCTCTCTCTTTCCTCCTCTCATCCTACTCTCCTCCCCATCTTCCCTCTCTCCTCCCTCTCTTAACCTACTCTCCTCTCTCTCTCTCCTCCCTTTTTCTCTTACCTTACTCTCCTGTCCTGTCTCTCTCTTTCCTCCCTCTCTCTCTCATCCTCTCTCGATCTCCTCTCTCTCTCCTGCCTCTCTCTCCTCCCTTTCTCTCTCCTCCCTTTCTCTCTCACCCTCTCTGTCTCATCCCTCTCTCATTCACCATCTCCCCTTACAGCTCCTCAGTCAGTTTTAGGAGAAATTGATCTATTTATCTGTCTCTTTCCTGTCATCCCTCTCTCCTCCCTCTTCAGTCCTCCATCACTCTCTCTGTATCACTCTCTCTCCCTCTCCCCTCTCTCTCTCCCTCCATTCCCTTCATCTCTCCATGTGCTTTAAACATTTAGAGGATTGATCTGCAGTGAGTTTGTCAGATTGTCTTTCCTCAGTTTGTTGACTGAGTGACTCTCTCTGTCCCTCTAACACCCAGGGATCCCCCCTCTCTCATCCCTCTATCTCTCCCTCATCCCTCTCTCTCTCTGTCCCAACTGCACAGGGATCAGTGGGGAGGGAAAGTCAACTCTCTCTCTGCCTCCCTCCCTCTTAATTCAGTTCAATTCAAAGCATAACATCCAAACAATGTAATGTATACTCTGTGTGTGTGTCTCTCTCTCTCTCAGATTCAAATCCAAAAAGCTTTATTGAATGACATGAACACTTGTGTTTACAAGCAAGAAATTGAATAGTGAAAAAAAGGAACTCATGAAGAAAAATATCTAGAATAAAATAAAATATCTCTCTCTCTCTCTCTCTCTCTCTCTCTCTCTCTCCTTCCCCTGTACTGGACGGGGGACAAATGTGAGTGGCTTTGGATAAAGGCGTCTGCTAAAAGCACAAATGTAACGGATGCCTGTTTGTCTCTCTCTATTTAGCACAGGGACAGTTTAGCACTCCTGAATCTCCATGTGATCTGCAAACACTTCAGCACTCAAAGTTATTTACTGAACCTCATTTTATAAGCTCCCTCTATCTCTCTCTCTCTTTCTCTTACATAAGCACATACACACACATACAAACACACACACACACACACACGGACACACGCACACACAAACACACATACACAAACACACACATACACACATACACAAACACACACACACACAAACACATATACACACACACACACATACACACACACAAACACACACACACACACACACACACCATTGCTCAATATTGCAGTAAGAGGGCCAAACATACACACACACACACACACACACACACATACACACACACACACACATACACACACACACAGACACACACACACCATTGTTCTGTATTGCTCAATATTGCAGTCAGAGGGCCAAACTACTATGAAACTGTCAGTGCAGCTTAAGACGCCCCGTTTCCCTGGAGAGACTTGGGTTGATTTATCTGTTGTTTGGTCACTGACTGGAGATGCAGTGTGCTGTGGCCACACGGGCAGTGATGGAGTGATGTCTGCAGAAGGGCATCTGCTGTGCTGAGACAATGGGAAAGGAACAGCTTGTTTGTTTACACATTCAAACAGCGCAAGGTCTTCACTAAAGCGCGCTTGTAAGAGACTATGTTTGTGCTTGTGTGTGTGTGTAAAGTGTAAGGTTTAGCATGACTGTGTGTGTGTGTGTGGAAAGTGTATGGTTCAGTACGACTGTGTGAGTGTACGTGTGCATGGCTGTATGTGTTAGTGTGTATGTGTGTGTGTGTGTAAAGCGTATGGTTCAGTATGACTGCGAGTGTGTGTGTGCGTATGTGTGTGTGTGTGTAAAGTGTATGGTTCAGTATAATGTATGTGTGTGTGTGTGTGCGCGTGTGTGTGTGCGTGTGTGTGTAAAGTGTATGGTTCAGTATAACTGTGTGTGTGTGTGTGTGTGTGTGTGTGTGTGTGTGTGTGTGTGTGTGTGTGTGTGTGTGTAAAGTGTATGGTTCAGTATGACTGTGTGTGTGTGTGTGTGCGTGTGTGTGTGTGTGTGAGAGAGAGATAGAGGGCTTGCAGTTTATCAGCCCCACACCAGTGCTGCCAGGCGTGGTCCCTCACAGTAAACTTAGATAAAACAAAGGTTATGATATTTCAACAGAAAGGCCACTTCCTAAATGCTAAGTTTAAACTCTCGCTTGGACCGAACACACTTGAACACAACCAACTCTATGTGTCTGGTATTACATTTATGCATTTAGCAGACGCTTTTATCCAAAGCGACTTACAACTCATCAACTATCAATTGTTCCGGGCCAGTCTCCCCTAGAGCAACTTAGGGTTAAGTGCCTTGCTCAAGGGCACAACGGTGGCAGCCGGGATTCGAACCCAAAACTTTCGAGGCTACTTACACACTAGCCAGGTTCCTTAACCACTACGCTACCGCCGCCCTTGGTATTACTAGCATAAACTAGTATAAACTCCTCTGGCAGACTAAAACCCAAGAGACAAAGCTCCCAAAGCGCTCTATGCAATGTCTAAAACAGTTTCAGAATTCCATCCACCACTCAGAATCTGGCCTAAAATAATTATAGCACAATAACACCAATTCTGCTGTACGGTGCAGAAATAACCAATCAAAACAACCATGGGATAAAACTCCTAGTGAAACTGCACCCTCTTGCATTTTACATTGCAAATCTTGGGACTTCAACCCATTCTTTTCTTTATAGGGTTAAAAAAGTGACTTGTTCTTTTCTTTAAAGAGTGAAAAAAGTGTTTGGTTGGCTCTTGTGTCTCCAGTGTATTAGTGCAACAGCACCACAGCCTATGGGAGCCAAACCGTGTTCTCTTTTGCATGGCTTTGGGACAAATGCATTCAATCACCACTTCATCTGACATTCATGGATACTTCTAGTCTATGTTCACCTCCAACAAAATTATGTGCAACTACTGCTAAGTTTTTAGATACTCTTATCAGTTAACTGTGAAGTCAAAACCTAAAAGAAATCAAATATAATATATTCAATGTAATTATATCAATATCATATATTCCATCAATCTACATTCACCTCTATTTCCATGTGTTTCTTTTAGTAGTAGGATGTTGCATGAGAAGCACTAGGGATGCATTATCCATGTAATGACCTCTGACATTTCTGCAGTGCAGCACAATGATATGGAGGAACTGGGGACAAGGTCACATGGTACACTGGCACACACATTGTATTTTCTGTTCCAAAATAAACTACAATACAGAATACTGTAAATTACAAAATATAGTAAATCCACTGAAATGACACACTGCCGCACTCCTAGACCACAGCAAACGACTATTAGATTAGATTTGTTTTAATACACCAAGAAAATGTGTGAACATTTTACTACTGTACTGGATTTACATAACAGAGCATCACTATAGAAAATCACATCATAAAGTTAACGAGTCAAACACACAAATTCTCCTGATACAAATGAGTGTTGCAGTGGTACTATCCATGTCTTATGTATTACAGTCAGTAGTATAGCAGTGGTACTATCCATGTCTTATGTATTACAGTCAGTAGTATAGCAGTGGTACTATCCATGTCTTATGTATTACAGTAGTATTGCAGTGGTACTATCCATGTCTTATGTATTACAGTCAGTAGTATAGCAGTGGTACTATCCATGTCTTATGTATTACAGTCAGTAGTATAGCAGTGGTACTATCCATGTCTTATGTATTACAGTAGTATTGCAGTGGTACTATCCATGTCTTATGTATTACAGTAGTATTGCAGTTTGCTATTTAGAAAACAGCCACTGTTCTATTGTGATTCACATCTGCACATTCCTTCAGTTTACACAGATACAGAGAAATATTCATTCAATCACTATTGCCTGAGGTCCACCAGTACATAAAATGTCACTTAGATGGTTTGGTATTGCAATATTCACTCAAAATATACACAAAATATTCTGTGCATATGTAACAAAGTTGATCTACGTCAAACTGTATGAGAAAAGCTATAGTTTATGTGTTTTGTTTCAAGTTGTTCCTGTTTTTGCTCTCACTACACATTGATTGCCATTGATGTGTTGCTGAGTGACAGCAGGTGTTATAGTTGTCACGGCGTGAGTCATTTCCAAGAGGTTTGGTGGTGTGTCGACTGAGGTGCTCAGGTGTGTGTTGCTAAAGCGATTGGAAAAAGTGGGCATTGTTTTGAGACGTGTGAAAACGACACAGAATGGATTTAAAGGCTGTCAGTCATCCATAGCCCACCTCTGATTGGCAGATAAGATATGCAATAGAGTGTCAGGTATCTTTTAAAGGGACTGTGAGTGCAGGAGTTTCTTAGAAGGTATTCCATCATTGGGGTGAGGTACCGCTCTCCTCTCTCTCTCGCTCACACACACACAGAGAGAGCGCCGAGGGGCAGGAGTGAGATACTTCACACACACACACACACACACACACACACACAGAGCACTGAAGGCAGAGGTGAGATACCTCACACACACATACACACACACACACACACACACACACAGCACTGAAGGCAGAGGTGAGATACCTCACACACACACACACACACACACACACACACACACACACACACACACACACACAGCACTGAAGGCAGAGGTGAGATACCTCACACACACATACACACACACACACACACACACACACAGAGCACTGAAGGCAGAGGTGAGCTGCCTCACACATACACACACACACACACACACACACACACACACACACACACACACAGAACACTGAAGGCAGAGGTGAGCTGCCTCACACACACACACACACACACACACACACACACACACACACACAGAACACTGAAGGCAGAGGTGAGCTGCCTCACACACACACACACACACACACACACACACACACACACACACACACACACAGCACTGAAGGCAGAGGTGAGCTGCCTCTCTGGTATGTTCTGTTCTGTCCTCAGTTCAAACAACACGAAGATCGTGTCGAATATGTCTCATAAGACATGCAAATACAAACACAGACACAAACAAACGCCATTGTGACTGACTGCGCTGTAGTGTAGTGGAATTAAGAGGGAGTGTGTGTGTGTGTGTGTGTGTGTGTGGGGGGGGGAGGGGGGGGAAAAGAGGGAGAGCAGGAGAGACAGAGGAAAGAGTAGAGAGGTGGGAAAGAACCCAAATATTCCAAAACAAATGCTTTGGTTTCCCTGTTTCCTGTTTACAGGCCAGATATAAACCGCCTGAATGTCTGTGTGTGTGTGTGTGTGTGTGTGTGCAGGCATGTGTGTGTGTGTGCAGGCATGCATACATGTGTGTGGGGGGTTGTTCTTCTGATTCATCATTGCTGTTTGTCAGACTAAAAGAGCAATTTTGCATTAATAATTACTTAAGAGGATCTATCTCAACATACACTCTCACACAAAACAACGTGTGTGTGCGTGTGTGTGTGTGTGTGTGTGTGTGTGTGTGCATGTGTGCTCAAACTGTCTCAAGACAGATTTTACTGTGCACTCAGGAGAAGACAATTTCTAGGATTACATCTCACTTGGCACACACAGACATACAAATTCAACTGACTGATGCTGGCGTGCAAAGGGCTTAATGGTCCAATGGCTCAGTGCCCCCACCTACTTAAGTGCTAACATGAAGGCTTGCTGTATGTTACCCCCCACGACTCCGATCACCAAAAGGACGTCCCAACACCTCCCACAACATAATCCAGACTCTTTTCATGTGTTGTTCCAAGCTGTTGGAGCACCTCTAGAGCAGGGGTCTCTCTGGCTGTCTTCAAGAAGCACTTGGAGACCCAGCTCTTCGGAAACACTTCCTGTCCTCACTTGCCTTATACTTATATATACTCTATCCTGCCCCCTCTACTGCCCTCCCTCTGCACTGACTCCACTTCTGCCCCCTCTACTGCCCTCCCTCTGCACTGACTCCACTTCTGCCCCCTCTACTGCCCTCCCTCTGCACTGACTCCACTTCTGCCCCCTCTACTGCCCTCCCTCTGCACTGACTCCACTTCTGCCCCCCTCCCCAACTGGGACTTCTTCTGAGATTTCTTCTCTGTTCCTTGAGTGTGTATCCTGTGTGTTGTAAATCCCTTTGGATAATGCTAGAGCTTTAGCTTCAGGCTCATCCACACTATTTGCTCTGAACAGGAAGTCTGCTGAAGTCAGAAGCCACCAAACGCCATCTTGTGTCCTTATTCACAAATGACTCCATCAGTGTTTAGAGCTTGATAACAATGTCTGTTGATGTTACACAGACTAGGATTAAATGTTTAAAATATTTTAAAATGATCACATCTGTCCCACCAAATCTTACTTGCTGTCCCCCTGTGTGTGTGTCTCTGTGTGTGTGTGTGTGTGAGTGAGTGTGAGTGAGTGAGTGAAGGGGAGAGAGACAGAGAAAGAGGATGCGTGTGTGTGAGACTTTCTTTTTGTGGATGTCTGAGTGTGTGTTTGTTTCTGTGTGTGTGTGTAGTAAGAGAAGAGGGCATTAATGGCTGGAAGAGTCCATGAAACATTGATGAGAAGGGTTTAGTCTCTCTACTGCCCCTACAGGCCACCACTGGTACAGCACCCGTCTCACACTCAGCTCTACTTAGGGGCCTAATGGGAGCAGTCAGCATGTTCAAGGTAAACACACACACACACACACACACACACACACACTCTCTCTCTCACACACACACACACTCTCACACACACACACACGCACACTCACACACACACCCTCTCACACACACACACACACACACGCACACACACTCACACACACACACACACTCTCTCTCTCACACACACACACACACACACACACACACACACACTCTCACACACACTCACACACACACTCACACACCACACACACACACACACACACACACACACACACACACACACACACACACAGCTCCTCCTTGCAGTGACACTGATGTGATAGAAAACATTAGAAGCCGTTAAAAAGTGCAGATGTATAGACAGAGCAAGAGAAAGAATACGAGGAGAGAGAAGGAGAGGGGGAGAGAAAGAGAGAGAAAAGGTGAGAGGGAGCGACAGAGAGAAAGAGGGAGAGACTGAGAGAGAGACCAAGAGAGGAGAGAAGATTGATGTCAAGCGGCTAAAAGTCTAAATGACTTTCATTCTTCATGACACACTTAATGACTCAAATCAACCTTCATGATTCTGAATCAGCCAGCGTTCACTAATCAGTTTTAAATCTCTCACAAGGGCAAAGGCAACTTATTGTCGCTTTCTCCCTCAACATCCCTCTCTCTCTCAACACCTCTCTCTCCCTCAACATCCCTCTTTCTCTCTCAACATCCCTCTCTCTCTCTCAACACCTCTCTCTCCCTCAACATCCCTCTTTCTCTCTCAACATCCCTCTCTCTCTCTCAACACCTCTCTCTCCCTCAACATCCCTCTTTCTCTCTCAACATCCCTCTCTCTCTCTCAACATCCCTCTTTCTCTCTCAAAACTCTTCTCTCTCTCTCAACATCCCTCTTTCTCTCAACATCCCTGTTTCTCTCTCAACACCCCTCTCTCTCTCAACATCCCTCTCTCTCTCTCTCTCTCTCTCTCTCAACATCCCTCTTTCTCTCAACATCCCTGTTTCTCTCTCAACACCCCTCTCTCTCTCAACATCCCTCTCTCTCTCTCTCTCTCTCTCTCAACATCCCTCTTTCTCTCAACATCCCTGTTTCTCTCTCAACACCCCTCTCTCTCTCAACATCCCTCTCTCTCTCTCAACATCCCTCTTTCTCTCAGCATCTCTCTTTCTCTCTCAACATCCCTCTCTCTCTCCCTCAACATCCCTCTTTCTCTCTCAACATCCCTCTCTCTCCCTCAGCATCCCCCTCTCTTTCTCTCCCAACATCCCTCTTTCCCTCACCATCCCTCTGTCTCTCCCTCAGCATCTCTCTTTCTCTCTCAACATCCCTCTCTCTCTCCCTCAACATCCCTCTTTCTCTCTCAACATCCCTCTCTCTCTCCCTCAGCATCCCTCTTTCTCTCTCAGCATCCCTCTTTCTCTCTCAACATCCCTCTCTCTCTCCCTCAGCATCCCTCTCTCTCTCCCTCAGCATCCCTCTTTCTCTCTCAGCATCCCTCTTTCTCTCTCAACATCCCTCTCTCTCTCCCTCAGCAACTCTCTTTCTCTCTCAACATCCCTCTTTCTCTCCCTCAGCATCCCCCTCTCTTTCTCTCTCAACATCCCTCTCTCTCTCTCAACATCCCTCTTTCTCTCTCAACATCCCTCTCTCACTCCTTCAGCATCCCCCTCTCTTTCTCTCTCAACATCCCTCTCTCTCTCAACATCCCTCTCTTTCTCCCTCAGCATCCCTCTTTCTCTCTCAGCATCCCTCTTTCTCTCTCAACATCCCTCTCTCTCTCCCTCAGCATCCTCCTCTTTCTCTCCTAACATCCCTCTTTCTTTCTCTGTATCCTCCTTGTTCTCTATACACTATTCCCTCTCTTCAGCGGAGGCTAAAACTCATTGCCTGTTCCGTTTCCTTGTAATACCGGCAACAGCCTTTAAATGGCAAGGCAAGGCAAGACAAATGTATTTATAGAGAGCATGTCATACACAAAGGAATTTCAATGTGCTGCACAAAAATAAAAGCAAAGTACAGTAGAAAAGCGAAAGTAAAAGCACAAAAAGGCAATAAAAGTTAATAAAGGCATACAATGACTGGCATAAAAGTTAAACTGTACAGAGTAAGTCTTAAGTCCAGGTTTGAAACTGCCAACAGCAGGGGCATTTTTGATGTCTTCAGGAGGTTGGTTCCAAAGCTGAACTGCATAGCAGCTGAAAGCTGCTTCTCCATGTTTTGTTTTGACAGCAGGTTTTACCAGAAAAATTTTCTTCTGTGACCTGAAAGACTTAGGTGGTGTGTATTGCTGAAACATGTCAGATAGTTAACTAAGTCCTGTCCCATTTAGTGATTTAAACACAAGCAGCATTGCTTGAAAGGCAATTCTGTAACTTACAGAAAGCCAATGCAGTCAATTCTTTTTTTGTTCTCATAAGAACCCCAGCAGCTGCATCTTGGATCAGTTGAAGATGTTTGATGGTGAAAAGATCACGGCAGTAATCAACCCTACTGGCATGATCCTACTCCACGATAAAGGCGTGGATACATTTTTCTAAATCCTTTTTGATATTAGACCTATTAGTTTGGAAGTGTTTTTAAGGTGATAAAATGCTGCCTTAGTGATAGTAGTAGTAGTAGTTAGTGTTTGTACGTAACTGTTAAAGTTTAGATCACTGGCAGTAATGACCCCAAGATTTTGAACGGTCTCTTTTGCTTTTAGCCCCTAAAAGCCCATTGGTGTTGAAGTATAGTTTCCCATGGCAACAAAAAAGCTTCTGTCTTGTAAATATGATTCTAACCAACTGATAACTATACCAGTGAACCCAACCCAGAGTTCAAGTTGATGTAGCAGTATGTTGTGATCAACAGTGTCAAAAGCTGCACTGAAGTCCAATAACACCAGGACAGATGTTTTACCTGTGTCAGTATTAAGACGTGTGTCATGTACAACTTTAAGAGCTGTCTCAGTGCTGTGCACGGCAACCTGACTGAAACTTAAAAACAGCTACTTGATGTCAAGAAGGCAGTTCATTGATTGAAGACTAAATTGAGGAGTATTATTTTTCTTCTTGTCTGTGACTCTTTAGATTTTTTAATGGAGCAATATCATCAATCATTTATGTCATCTTACAATTGAAATGGGTCAGTAAGCCATCTACAGATTCTGATGGTTGACTTAAGGTCTGTGAGAGTGCGTGCTCAAAGAGAAGACCTGTGTTATCATCTATGATTCTCCTTCCTACAGTCATAACCTTGTTCTGAATATGAGGGCACATACAAACATTAAGGAAAATACAGAAATGATCAGATAAGATCAGATAAGTCCTTAACAGTTGTACTGTAACTTTAACAATAAGACTCTTTGTGATGACAAAGTCGAGAGTATGACCTTACATTATCCACTTGGGAGCTGAAATCCCCAGATAAAATCAGTCAAACTCGCTGAATGTTTTGGAGGTCTGTAAGCAGTTAATAATAAGATACTGGGAGAACCCTTAAGGAGTGCACTTACTGGGAGAACCCTTAAGGAGTGCACTTACTGGGAGAACCCTTAAGGAGTGCACATAAGCACTCAAAGGATACAAAATCATGTTTTTGCACACCCCCTCCTCCAGTTGTTCTTGTCACACTCATGAAATTGATTTGGGGAGCTGTTTCAGTGAGGGTAGCACAACTGTTAGCTTGTTCCAGCCAGGTTTCAGTTAGAAGCGAGAAGTCAAGTCTGTGTGTGCAGATGAGATCATGAGAAGTGTGGGGGTCTTATCCACTGAGGCACTCTGAGATTGTTTGGGAACAGGCAGGAGATTTGATTGGTTTACTCTGTAGGCCAGATGCACACAGACCCTTCCTCTTCTTGTGAACATGGAATAGAGGATGACATGGGCATCCTGGGTCTCTGCTTGTTTTCAAAGCCACTCTCAGCACAGGGGCCCACAGCACATCAGGCAATATCGTCATCAAGGTCTAGCCTGCTGCTGCTATCAGCGTTCTGCATTTGTGTAAATTCCACGCCATATGTTTGGTTAACAGATCCTGTGGGTGTAGGAGGCTGTGGTGCCTTGTGCTTTTTGCATGCTGGAGTAGATTTGAGAAAAGCTGGAGTTTGTGGGCTAATAAAGACTGAGCCATCCATTGTCTGGGGAAGAGCTGAGTTCACTACTTCATCCATTGTCTGGGGAAGAGCTGTGTTCACTACTTCTTCCATTGTCTGGGGAAGAGCTGAGTTCACTACTTCATCCATTGTCTGGGGAAGAGCTGTGTTCACTACTTCTTCCATTGTCTGGGGAAGAGCTGTGTTCACTACTGCTTCTGAGTGTCTTGGGCTGGAAAATGACAGCCTAGCAATTGGCAGCATCCTCTGTAAACTTGCAGGGAATTTCAAGCGGGGTGGTGATGGGGATGGTGAAATCAAATCAGAGGATATTAATGAATCTCTCTGATTCTGTGTGATTGAATCTGGCATGTCCACCTGTTCCTGTTCATTTGATGGTCTGTCATCAGTCAGAAGGGGTGGTGCAGATGTCTGCAGTGTTGCGTTGTTATCCGGTGCTACATGCTCATAATCTCCATTTGAGGGCTGGGGTCCTGGCGTAGATGTTGGTCCTGAGTTATTCCAGCAGTTTCCATGTCACCATGATCATGTGACACAGATGGTTGGTGTTTAGGTACAGAGTGATTGTTGATGACCATGACTGGATCAGCCTGTGCAGCTTCAGCTTGTTAATCAGAGTTATTGTTGATCACAACAGGTTCCGTCTGTGCCATTACAGAGTGCTCATCAGAGAAGTGACCCATAGTCAGCAGATAGAGGGTTGCATGGTGGAGACAGAGGCAAGAGTGGTCAGCAAAAACTTTGGCCCCAAGCCAGCTGAGTTTTGTACTGTTTGGTCTGAAGAAGGTCTGTCCTCCTTACTCTCTCTGTCTCTCTTTCTCCCCATGTCTCTCTCTCTATTTGTCTCTCCATCTCTCTTTGTCCCCTTCTCTCTGCCTCTCTCTCTCTCTCTCTCATTCTCCCTGTCTCTCTCTCTCTCTGAATGGGGACTAATGCCTCATTTCCACTTCACTGTTTTAGCACTACTCTCTACTCCACTCAACTCTACTGACTTTTGTTGCCTTTTCATTGGGAGTTGTAGCTGGTACCTGGTGAGCTGATTGGCCACTGATAGGTCTGACTGGTTGATTGGAGAATCAACTTTGCCTGTCTGGTCTGGTCAACTTTGAATGTAGTTCAGTTACTCTTTGTTATATAAAATATTCCAAACTTTATGTCAGGTCAGGCAGCTGCTACTTACTACATAGATGTTAGCGAACTAACGCTAGCGAACTAGCTAAAGTAATGTTAGGTGGTATTTCACTGAATGACAACCAGCTGGATAACATTACTGACAGTCTAAGTGGATAAAGCAAAATAAATGACACCTCACTGCTGTCAGTGTGTTCTGATCATACTTATATAGTGTTATATCATCAATGTGCTCTGATCATACTGATATTGGTGTTACATCATCAATGTGCTCTGATCATACTGATATTGGTGTTACATCATCATCAATGTGCTCTGATCATACTGATATTGGTGTTACATCATCATCAATGTGCTCTGATCATACTGATATTGGTGTTACATCATCATCAATGTGCTCTGATCATACTGATATTGGTGTTACATCATCATCAATGTGCTCTGATCATACTGATATTGGTGTTACATCATCATCAATGTGCTCTGATCATACTGATATTGGTGTTACATCATCATCAATGTGCTCTGATCATACTGATATTGGTGTTACATCATCATCAATGTGCTCTGATCATACTGATATTGGTGTTACATCATCATCAATGTGCTCTGATCATACTGATATTGGTGTTACATCATCATCAATGTGCTCTGATCATACTGATATTGGTGTTACATCATCATCAATGTGCTCTGATCATACTGATATTGGTGTTACATCATCATCAATGTGCTCTGATCATACTGATATTGGTGTTACATCATCATCAATGTGCTCTGATCATACTGATATTGGTGTTACATCATCATCAATGTGCTCTGATCATACTGATATTGGTGTTACATCATCATCAATGTGCTCTGATCATACTGATATTGGTGTTACATCATCATCAATGTGCTCTGATCATACTGATATTGGTGTTACATCATCATCAATGTGCTCTGATCATACTGATATTGGTGTTACATCATGATTTGCAACAAGTGTGAAGAATTTTGACTTGTAGAGTTCAAATGATGATAACTGTGGTGTAATTTTGACTTGTAGAGTTCAAATGATGATAACTGTGGTGTAATTTTGACTTGTAGAGTTCAAATGATGATAACTGTGGTGTAATTTGGCTGCCTATGATTCCCAATATGCATCAAAGTGCAGAACTTTGGAAAATATGTGTTTAGTTTTGTAAAACCAGGTCAAAATGGTTGATGGTGTTGAGAAAAGAGTGACTGATTCAGTAAATATGTTTAAGCCACTGAGCATTTGGTTCAGAGAACAGAGTTTAGTGTTTTAGCAAGAGTCAAACACTCAGACTTGCCGTCTAAAGGTCACTCTTAACACCTGCCATCTCAAGGTCACTCTGGAGTCACTAAGATAACAAGTAGAATGGATCCACACCATACAAGGGGAAAGACATGAGAAAGCATTAGAAACAGCAATAGAGAAGCGTTCCACATCTGATTCAAGCTCTTATTTTGAAGCATTAAAAACAGAAGCGCTTCTCATCCATCATGGAGTCACTGGAACACTGGCGCAGTCTCTGACAACGAGAGAGAGTAATGGATGTGTGGGTGTGTGTGTGAGAGAGAGTAATGTGTGTGTGTGTGTGTGAGTGTGTGTGTGAGAGAGAGTAATGTGTGTGTGTGTGAGTGTGTATGTGTGTGAGAGAGAGAATAATGTGTGTGTGTGTGAGAGAGAGAGTAATGTGTGTGAGTGTGTGTGTGTGAGAGAGAGTAATATGTGTGTGTGTGTGAGTGTGTATGTGTGTGAGAGAGAGAATAATGTGTGTGTGTGTGAGTGTGTATGTGTGACAGAGACACTAATGAGGTCCAGCCCAATCCTACAGAACTAATTTCCCAAACAACAAACAGACACACCAGTCTCAAGTCCCACTCATTTGTCTCTGGTCTGTGGTGTGTGTATCTGTGCTGGTGTGCATGTATAAGGATGAGTGTGTGAAAGTATGTTCATTGGTGTGTGGCAGTTCATAGGTGAGTGTGTGCATGTAATGTATGGTGTGAGTCTGCGAATGTGTGTGTGTGAGTGTGTGAGGCCCAGTCTGTCCTTTAGTTCAGCCGCCTGTCCATGACCACACGGTAGATGGAGTATGCTGCATCCACTATGTAGACCCCCAGGTTAATGACAGTCATGAAGGTCACCACCACCAGTGAGTCCCAGGCCACACAGTCTCCAGCTGCGCAGTTGGTGGGCCGCGGATGATTCTGGAAGCTGTAGTACGGCCAGACGACTACGGCGCTCATGTACATGGCCACAGCGAGGACGTTGTAAGCGCACACAAGCTTCTCGAGGTGCGGGATGTGGGCGAGGAGCTGCGCAACGGTGAGGATGATGATGAGGAGAGCAAAGATGAAGCAGAGTGCGTAGACGGCCACGCACCACTGCAGCGCTGGTCCGCTCGTGTAGCGGCCTGGATCCAGCGACGTGAAGATGATGCACGCCACAAACGTCTCCAGGATCTTCAGCAGGCCCGGCACCGTCGACAGGAACCCGCTCACTTGGCCACCCGGCTGCCGCCAGGTGAGCACCACCTCGCCGACATACGCCACTACGCTCAACCACGACACCACGGTGGCACCCACCTGGCGCCCGCAGCCGGGGCAGGAGAACACCACGACGGGGTAGATGATGGAGGCGGCGAGCAGCATCAGCGTGGCTTGCATGGCGAAGGCCGTTTTGAAGTCGTCCCAGGAGATGGGCAGCTGCTCGTTGAGCTGACTGAACTCCAGGATGAGGATGAGAAGAGTGGTGACACAGCAGAAGACCCAGGTGAACATGCACCAGGCCCAGTAGGAGGAGGACGAGTGGCCCAGCGACGCCACCAGACCGAAGCAAATGCATGTTAGCACCACCTCAAACAGACGCACCACACCCAGAGGCTGGGTGATTGCCCGCAGGTTCACACGCTCCACCATACTGCTCCACCAGGAGGCGCTGTGTATCCACTTGTTACCCCACTGCTACAGTTAGCAATGCTACAGAGTTAGCCTCTGCTAGACTTAGCAATGTAATAGAGTTAATAATGATATGGAGTCAGTTTTTGCTAGAGCTAGAATAAAGCTGTAGGGTTTGCAATGCAGTAGAGTGAGCTTCTGCTAGAATAAACAAGACTGCACAGAGTTAGCAGTGAGGTTTTGCTGGCCTGCTAACCAGAGGCTATAGTGGGGCTAGGCTGCGGTAGAATTAATCAGCAGTAAACAGCAGTCAGCATAATGAGGCAGCAAGAGTTCGCTACATTAGTGGTACAGCCCAGTATAGTCACTCCCATACATATCCAGCATATCAGTAGCTTAAGCATCCATTAGCATTGGTCAATAGTAGCACATCCAGCATAATTAGGAAGCAGATGGTCTTAGCCTCCCAAAGAGAGTAGCAGTAGTCTGTCAGTGGTTAAGATCCTTAGCAGTTATGATCCACTGCCATTAGCTAGCAAAGTTAGCCTCCAGCAGTGTAAGCCTTGAGTGACATTAGCCTCCTGAATGATTAGCGTGCTGTAGCTGTGTTATCCAATGGTGATAGTCCCCAGGAGACTACAGGTTAGCATCTGTAAGGTGACACATCACAGCTTTGGTGCTTCAGTAAGATTAGATTATGTGTGATTGTCAGAGTTTTCTCATTACTTACACACTTTTACCAAACATGATTCATCACATTTCTTGCCTAACAAGTACAGATGAACCCTTTATGAAAAAACCCTGCATTCTAGGCCTACTGCAGTATCAAAACTGCAGTTCATTTCTACAGTATTACCACAGTAAATGCAATAATTTGGACACAGAAAACTGCATTCATACAAAATGGAATACAACAAAAATACTGCACTTTGCTGCACTATAATGCATAAACTAATACTGCTGTAGTGTACTTCAGAAAAACTCATAAGGGAAATATGTAACTAGGTTGGCAGGTGTGTAGGCAGTATCACATTTTATGATTACTTTTCTTGCTAAACAAATACAGCTAAAATATGTAGCAGGGATTCACAGTATTGGCAGGACTGTAGGCTACTTACTGGACTCAAGTCTTCCTGACAGCGATCCCATATGGCCTGCTCTGGTCTCCCCCTCAGGATACTGAAGATGAAGAACAAGAACGGCAGCTCAACATGTAGTCCTGCTGCTTTCTCTTTTCTTCTCAGTCGTTCCTTTCCTCCACTAGTCTTCTCTTTACTCCACTCTTCACTGGGATTCTTAAGAGGGTGTGGCACCCCTTGACCCACAGTTCACACAACTGTGTGTGTGTGTGTGTGTGTGTGTGTGTGTGTGTGTGTGTGAGAGAGAGAGAGATAGAGAGTGTTTGCCCAAACGTGACTTCAGGTGAGAGCTCTTAACCAGGTCCAGACGTGAATGTATGAGTGTGCCCACCAGTGACAAATACTGAGGACACTGTAAGGTGGAATATGAACTGAATGTGTGCGTGTGTGTGTGTGTGTGTGTGTGAGAGAGAGAGAGAGAGAGAGAAAGAGAGAGAGAGAGAGTGTATGTGTGTGTGTGTGTGAGAGACAGAGAGAGAGAGAGTGTGTATGAGAAAGAGAGAGTGTGTGTGTGTGTGTGAGAGAGAGAGTGTGTGTGTGTGTGTGAGAGAGAGAGAGTGTGTATGTGTGTGTGTGTATGATAGAGAGAGAGAGAGTGTGTGTGTGTGTGTGTGCGTGTGTGAGAGAGAAAGAGAGAGAAAGAGTGTGTGTGTGTGTGAGAGCGAGAGAAATAGAGTGTGTGTGTGCATTGCAACCCTATCTGCAGTTTTATGACTTCTCAGGGTTTACTCAGTCACATCTTATCGAGCCCTTATCAGACACACACACACACACCACATACACACACACACATACTCTCAACACCGTCAACAAACCTCTCTCTTCCATCTTCCACAGGATGCCTGTGTACACGGCCTGTGTGTCTATGGATGATAATATGTACAGTATAGTATATGTGTGTCTACAATAGAATGTGTGTATATTTACAATACAGCTTATGTGTATTTAAAATATGGAGAACATGAGACAAGTTTCAACAGTACAGTGGGTATTTATAATATAGCTTGTGTATCTTTACAATGTGAGTGTATGTATTTACAGGATAAGTTTAGTGTTGGCCAGCGTGGAAATGGATGTAGTTTGAGTAAATGATTGCTTTGGGTGTGTATCTGATATAAAAGGAAGGTTCCTCTGAGACCTTCAGATAAACACAATGGAAACGCTGATAGCAGATCAAAGTTGCATCATGTCCGATTGCAAGGAGGATGGACTCTCTCACACACACACACACACACACACGCACACACACACACACACACACACACAGAAACTTAATGGAAACTGATAGCATACCTGTTAGATCACAAAGAAGATAGAGGTTAGGTAGACCACACATGTGTTTTTGTGTAAGTACACCTGACAGCCCCATTTAGCAACTGATCCTCTGCCAGTGGCATATGGACACCACCACTGGACCTGGGCAGTGAGAGGTGCCTCTAGTCAAATATTAATATGGACTGCATTTATATTGCGCTTTTCTACTCCTACGAGTACTCAAGGCACTTTACAGTGTGTGCCTCACACACATGCACTCACACACATGCACTCACACACATGCACTCACACACATGCACTCACACACATGCACTCACACACATGCATTCACACACATGCACTCACACACATGCACTCACACACATGCACTCACACACATGCACTCACACACATGCACTCACACACCGGTGGCAGAGGCTGCCATTCAAGGTGCCAACCTGCCACCGGGAGCAGTTTGGGGTTCAGTATCTTGCTCAAGGACACTTCGATGGGGTCAGCCAGAGGGGGGCTCAAACCTGCAACCCTCTGGTTGCCGAACAGCACCTCTACCACCTGTGCCACCGATATAGTATAGTGATATAGTATAGTGATATAGTATGGTAATATTAGTATAGTAATATTAGTCGCCAGGACACTGAAAGGCACATGAGGTGTGTGTATGGTATAGATGTGTGTGTGAGCGTGTATGTGTATGTGGTGTGTGCATGTGAGTGTGTATGTGGTGTGTGCGTGAGTGTTTATGTGGTGTGTGTGTGTTTGTGGTGTGTGAGTGTGTATGTTGTGTGTGCGTGAGTGTTTATGTGGTGTGTGAATGTGAGTGTTTATGTGGTGTATGTGTGTGTGTTTGTGGTGTGTGAGTGTGTATGTGGTGTGTGCATGTGAGTGTGTTTGTGGTGTGTGAATAAGTGTGTATGTGGTTTGTGTGAGTGTGTTTGTTTCCATGTTTGCCCTCCAATCAGATTTTCTTGTCCAGTGTCCATGATGATGTCATCCCTGAAGCCACACCCATATTGATAGAGAGAGAGGGAGAGAGACAGGGAAGGAGAGAGTGGGAGAGGCAGAGAGAGATAGAGAGGGAGGGAAAGAGACAGATAGAGGGATAGAGGGAGGGAGAGAGAGAGAGGGAGGGAATGGAGATAAAAATTGAAAGAGGGAGGAAGAGAAGTTAGAAAGGAAGGATGTGTGTGTGTGTGTGTGTCGGTGTGTATGTGTGTGTAAAGTTAAGCTTTGCTTATTGACATTACATTAAAAGACAAAATGGATCCTATAAAGAAAATGAATTTACTTCACAAAAAGGAAAGAAGCCGAGGAGGCTTCACAATCTGTGGGTGTGAGAAAGAAAAGACTGTGTCTGCACAATGTACATTAGGTGCTTGAAAAGACTACCGTTAAAGAAACACACACACACACACACACACACACACACACAGTACATTAGGTGCTTGAAAAGACTACCGTTAAAGAAACACACACACACACACACACACACACACACACACACACACACAGTACATTAGGTGCTTGAAAAGACTACCGTTAAAGAAACACACACACACACACACACACACACACACACACACACACACACACACACACAGTACATTAGGTGCTTGAAAAGACTACCGTTAAGGAAACACACACACACACACACACACACACACACACACACACACAGTACATTAGGTGCTTGAAAAGACTGTCGTTAAAATGTGAGAAGTGGAGGCTGCCGCAAGAGACGATCTTCCGGGGTTCTACTCCCATAGTGGCTGCAGGTCTGGCCGCTCACCTGCAGTAAGCTTCCCTCTGGCAGCCTAGCGCCTCCTGTGGCCAGGAAAGGGGACTGCAGGCAACACACACACAGGGAAAGGGAGCGTAGATAGGTGCAACACAGTGAGGATGCGTGTGTGTGTTTTGCGTGTGGAGGATGACTGTAATCAGTCAGCTGTAATGATTTCCTTTCGCGTAAAAAAGCATTTTTGTTGTGTTGCAGGTGACTCACATTTGTTCAGCCATCAGTCAGGTTAGGCCAAGACTCCTGCACGACACAAATGACTCTGACACAAGGCTCAGTCACAACAGCCAGTCAGAGGGGTCATCCCCACCATGTCTTATTAGGCTGATGTAGCAAGCACATGAATGGGACAAGTCAGAGCTGGGCTAGCCAGGACTATAGGGATGGCTAGTCGCTACAACACCATGGCCGAAAACGTCACTTCCGGGTCCAAATCAAATGGCGGCTCAACCAAAGATCTTCCATTCTCCCTGCTTACTTTAGGCAACACAGCTAGGCAGCGCTGCCAACTACACTGCAGGCCTACAGTTTTCACGCTGCCAACTACACTGCAGGCCTACAGTTTTCACGCTGCCAACTACACTGCAGGCCTACAGTTTTCACGCTGTCAACTAACCATGGTACCTATTCTGACACTACTTTACTTCCTTACTAATGCAGATAATGAAACAATAGTTAACGTTACTCAAAGGGAACTCGATCGGGCGCCTCACCTGTGGCTCACGTTAGCTTAAACAAGCCAGGGCCCTGCTTGGTCGCGCTGTATTTGAGTTCAGAGCGTAGATATAAAAAGTCTATATAAAAGTACAATCAATTTACTTGGGTAAGTTGTCCAACTTAAATGTGGATGAATCCTCACAGCTTCGCCTTTCAAACGGTGTTTTCCCTCATATGCCCTCATAGCCTTACCAGGTGTTTTCCATGCCCTCATAGCCTTACCAGGTGTTTTCCATGCCCTCATAGCCTTACCAGGTGTTTTCCAATCTAACAGTAAAGATTGGCTGCAACCACTGCTGTTTATATTCACAGCCGAGGTTTGGACCCGGAAGTGACTTGTGACATCACACTAGCCATCCCTATATCACCACTGGAGACCCTGGACTATATCACCAGTGGAGATGAGCTACCTAGGACTATATCACCAGTGGAGATGAGCTACCTGGGACTATATCACCAGTGGAGATGAGGGCTTGGACCAGGAACACAACAAGACTAGTGATGGCGACTTCTGTGTCGGAACTAGAGATGAGGGAATGCCCTGCCCAAAGCTAATGCAGCACTGGATAAACATGCAGTACACTGCACACAGACAGGCTAGCACAGCACTGGGTAAACATGCAGTATACTGCACACAGACAGGCTAGCACAGCACTGGGTAAACATGCAGTACACTGCACACAGACAGGCTAGCACAGCACTGGGTAAACATGCAGTACACTGCACACAGACAGGCTAGCACAGCACTGGGTAAACATGCAGTACACTGCACACAGACAGGCTAGCACAGCACTGGGTAAACATGCAGTACACTGCATACAGACAGGCTAGCACAGCACTGGGTAAACACAGGGGCTGCACCATCCTCTAATCTCATTAGATGGAATACCCGATAACACACTAACACACACACACTCCAGCCAATTGCTCTAGATGGGGAAGAATGCACGTAGCGTAGGGGAGTGGCACCCTCTGCAGGTCAAGGAAGGGAATGTCACCTCTGACTAACAGTTAACACACTAATCTGCCTGGCTTGAAAGGGAAATGTTCTAATAAACACACTCTGTTATCAAACACACACACACACACACAGACCCATTCACACACACACACACGCTGTAATCTAACTCACATATTTGTCTGTTTGCTGACATTTCTCAGTGGTGAGTGTGTGTGTGCTGCAGGCGGACAGAATAGGAGTGTTTTATCTGAGCGACCACACCTCTGTCTGCAGGGCCATTAGCAAACCTGTGAGGGAGATACCTCTGCATTCCATTGCAAGGAGGTAGTCCAGAAATTCTACTTCTATTCTAAAGGCATTGTAGTGCATTTGTTCAGAACACGGAACCCCAAAAAGAACCCCAAAATGTTTGATGTTTGTTTGGCTAGCCAATGAACACCACAAGCAGTTCATGAGGACCTACATGAGCTGATACATCACCATTGGTGAGGAGAAACAGCGCTTGATGGTGCTCACTCAAATAAAATGTAGCCTAGGCTACAAAAGCACCTTGAGACTGTATTTAATAAATGGTAACTTTAATGGGGGCATTAGCTAACATGTGGCTAACGAACGTATCAATAGTGTAACTGTGACATCAATCCGATTCACTCGGTCAACATCAACCTACCCCGCACTCCCAATTTTGTAATCTCAGCTTGATTGGCTGTTCCATTGCACTTTCCCGAGGTGGAAGTTGTTTTTTTTCTGACTTTCGAGAACAATGGAATGCACCATACCTGCTGGAGTCTACGAGTGCAAATAACCAATCATTAATCAGCCTGTGAGGGAACTAGGCTAGCTGCTGGACTAAGGTGGAGTGTAAACAACTAATCAGTCATGAATTCATCAAACACAGGAGCTCCTGTCGACACCACACTGATAGGATGGGAGGGTTTGGCTCCTGGTTGATACACCTGACACAATAAGATGGCATGGCTGGGCTGGCTACTGGTTCCCATGGCGACACACTAACACATTCCAATAGCACGGGCGGGCTTGCTACTGGTTCCCATGGCAATACACTGACACATGCAGATAGCACAGACCAGGCTGCCTACTCCCTACTCACAAGCACTTCTACAAACACGTTTAGTTTCAGCCAGAGGTGAAAAACTTTTGCAGGTAAATTAGCCGTGAGCACACACACACAGACACACTCACAGGGCTTCTCTAATGTATCAGCAGTTAGTAGGCCTATCTTATCTAATGAGATAACCCAACCTCTCTGAGGCATTAAAGCTCTGGACTCTGACACGGTATTTGGTTTGTTTTTGATGTTTATTCTTCATGTTAACACTCTCAACAATATTAGGCAAGCTAGCAAGCACCCTGTATGTTTTAAAGCAATTGTATCATTACTATGGATAGGGTGGATTTAACATCATCTAGTCTGGGGAGTTAATGAGGATACATGTTAGCATCAGCTGTTAATAAATGAATACTAGCATGTTAGCTTAAGGTATTCATGAATGAAAGCTAGTATGTTATCATCAGCTGTTAATAAACACTGCGTACAAACTAACAGCACACTCACGGGTACAATCCTGATTAGTGTGACCTGACGTTGTCTCCTGTGTTTTAGTCCTTTTGTTTAGTTGGTGATGTTAGCACTGATGATGGCTATGTTAGCACTGATGATGGCTATGTTAGCACTGATGATGGCTATGTTAGCGCTGTCGATGATGAGGAGGGTGGGGCAGGATGGCCTAAGACGGCGTGACAAAGAAAACGAGTCGGACGGAGTAGATGGTGTCCACGATGTAGGCGAGGAGGTTGATGCAGGTCATGAAGGAGACGACCACCAGGCCGTCCCAGGGGCAGTGGTTGCAGCCCTGGGGTCGCGGATTGCTCTGGAAAGCGTAGACTGGCCAGACGACCACAGCGGTGGCGTACATGAGCACGGCAAGCACGTTGCAGCCCACGAGCACCTGGTCGAGCGGGCAGGGGCACGAGCCAAGCAGCCGGCAGACAGTGAGGAGGATGATGATCAGGGAAAAGATGAAGCAGATTGCGTAGACGGCCACACACCACTGCAGCCCGGGGTACATTGACACGCGTGCCGGCTCCAGCGAGATGAAGATGATGCATGCCACAAACGCCTCTAGAACCTTCAGCAGCCCCGGGACTGTGGTCAAGAACCCGCTGATCTCACCTGGACGTGCCCGCGTCAGACCCACCTCTATGGCGTACGCCAGGAACGCAAGACACGAGGTGACGGTGGCAGCCACTTGGTGCCCACAGCCCGGACAACGATACAGGATGGACGGGTAGATGATGGAGGCGGCCAGCACCATGAGCGAAGCCAGCATGGCGTAGGCGGTGGTGAAGTCGTCCCAGGAGATGGGCAGTCGGGCACTGAGTCCGCTAAACTCCAGGACGAGGATGAGGAGGGTGAGAACGAAGCAGAAAACCCAGGTGAACATGCACCAGGCCCAGTAGGAGGAGGACGAGTGGCCCACCGATGCCACCAGGGCGAAGCTCACGCAGGTCAGCGCCACCTCCAGCGCACGCACCACACTCACCGGCACCGACACTGTCACCATGGCGATGGCTCTCTCCTGTCCTAGTTTCTGATGAACTGATGAGGAAGTTTCCACTTCACTTTCTCTGCCTCTCTCCTCTCTCAACTTCACTCTCTTCCTCTCTCTTTTCCTCTGTTCTATTCTATTCCTCTCGCTTTCTTTTTCTTTCTCTTTTGGTCTATTCTTCACTCTATCTTTCTCTCTCTTTTCAACTCTGTCACTTGCTGTTTCTCTTGTAGTCTCTCCTCCCCAGGCCAGCAGTGCCAGCTGCACTCCCAAAGTGTGTGTGTTTATCTGCCGCCTGGTCAAATCATGCGATCCTGTTGCTCACCGCTCTCTGTGTGCGTGTGTGTGTGTGTGTGTGTGTGGAACACACCCACAGAAACACCTACCTGTTCCATATCTGACCCACCTCATTTGGACATCCGCATGTGTGTGTGTGTATTTCAATGCATGTGCGTATGTGAGAGTTGACCTGTGTGCACTACGTGTGTACTTTGTGTGCATGTTTGTGTGAGGGTGTGCCTGTGTGGATCAGTGTTTGTCCATATGCAAATCAACGTGGGATGTGAAGACAGAACTCGCCTCATGTGATGTCATATGTTGTGTGTGTGTGTGTGTGTTTGTGTGTGTGTGTGTGTGTGTTCAACCTGGGTGTGTACATTGGTGTCCTTTTATTTGTGGAGCCACAGTCACTGGCAGATTATAATATACTTCCTTTTATAGCAGAGAAACCTCTGAACCAATCAGCCTTAAGCAGTTAGCACACTGCCTAAACAAGCACCAACCTATGAACTAATCAGCCTTAAGCAGTTAGCACACTGCCTAAACAAGCACCAACCTATGAACTAATCAGCCTTAAGCAGTTAGCACACTGCATAAACAAGCACCAACCTATGAACTAATCAGCCTTAAGCAGTTAGCACACTGCCTAAACAAGCACCAACTTGTGAACTAATCAGCCTTAAGCAGTTAGCACACTGCCTAAACAAGCACCAACCTATGAACTAATCAGCCTTAAGCAGTTAGCACACTGCCTAAACAAGCACCAACTTGTGAACTAATCAGCCTTAAGCAGTTAGCACACTGCCTAAACAAGCACCAACCTATGAACTAATCAGCCTCAAGCAGTTAGCACACTGCCCGAACAAACTAGCGCACTGCCCAAACAAGCACCAACCTGTGAACTAATCAGCCTTAAGCCGCTAGCACACTGCCTAAACAAACTAGCACACTGCCTAAACAAACTAGCACACTGCCCAAACAAACTGGCAGACTGCCCAAACAAACTAGCACACTGCCTAAACAAACTAGCACACTGCCTAAACAAACTAGCACACTGCCCAAACAAACTGGCACACTGCCCAAACAAACTGGCACACTGCTCAAACAAACTGGCACACTGCCCAAACAAACTAGCACACTGCCCAAACAAACTGGCACACTGCTCAAACAAGCACCAACAAACACAAACATTCTAAAGTCTGCAGTAGTTGGCAAAAGTCTTCAGAATGTTCAAACTGTCAGGTGTGCATTCTACAGTGCCCGGACAATAACTGACAAACTGAACTCACAAAGGCAAAGGTGATCTGACTGATACCTAGGCTACCACTTCCTTAATGCATTAAACACTGCTGCATTCTCGTACATATTATCAGCTCTGGACAACTAGTGTAGCCTACTTCTCATCATCACCTTGCAAAATAAAAAGTCACTTCATGCAACGGGAAAACTTAACTTCTATGCGCTATCCGTGGTCAGTGGATTATCCAGAACCAAAGGCTATCCCAGACTGTGGTAGATAGGAGGTGCTACCATACGTAAAATACTCTGCCATAGTGTTGTTTTAAACGCTGACCAGTTATACCGTTGCATTGGGTCCGTGTTGTGCAAAGTGGAGTGAGACAATCATAGTTTTATTTCTTGTTTTAGTGCAATATTCATACAGGGGACTATAATAACCTTTCCAGTAGGCTATAATTTTAAAAATGTAGTGCTGCTGACATTTTAATACAGCAACAGTTCTCTGTGTGTTTACTTCTGATTGTGCCCAAAGTCAGCAAGGGTGTGAGATACTGCATTGTAGACGTTTAGCCAATTTGTTGAATTTGGAATACCCCTAATGACACTGCGATCATGTATTAAGTTTAAAATATTCTTGTATTATAATATTATGATGAATATCCATAATTGTCAGGATCCCTACACAAATCTGTGCTTGTTTTTGTGCGCAAATGCAGTCGACGTTCAACACCCCTTCAATGCATTATCATTAGATCACACAGGTCACATGAGATGAAGCTCCAGGACTTCATAAATGTATATGTCTGTATGAGTGTTTGTTGAGTCTCTCTGTACACCCAGGGGTATCTGGCCGCTAGCCCTGTGTGTATGGCAGTTAGCATAGGATCGCTAGCCCTATGTGTATGGCAGTTAGCATAGGATCGCTAGCCCTGTGTGTATGGCAGTTAGCATAGGATCGCTAGCCCTGTGTGTATGGCAGTTAGCATAGGATTGGAGCTAAGCTAAAAAGCTTTCAGATGATGACACAGCAACAACCTCCAAAACATCTCAGTTAACAAGATCATAATAACAAAACGACCTCCAAAACATCTCAGTTAACAAGATCATGATAACAAAACGACCTCCAAAACATCTCAGTTAACACTCCCCGGACGACTCCACGGTGTCATCACGGATCTCGGACTGTCTCTCTGATATATCTGCATGGATGAAAGGACATCACCTCCAACTAAATCTCTCCAAAACTGAACTGCTGGTCCTCCCAGCCAAACAAGCCATACACCACGACATCGGTATCAAGATCGACTCCCTGTCTGTTTCTCCCACCAAAGTGGCAAGAAACCTAGGTGTCATGATCGATGACCAACTGACCTTTGCAGATCACGTTGCCTCTGTGGCTCGGTCGTGCCGTTTTTCCCTATTCAACATAAGGAAGATCAGGCCGTACCTAACCCAACATGCAACCCAGCTCCTGGTTCAGACCCTGGTTATCTCTCGTCTTGACTACTGCAATGTCCTCCTATCAGGCCTACCAGCCTGTGCAGTGAGACCGCTACAGATGATCCAGAATGCAGCTGCACGTCTGGTCTTTAACCAGCCAAAAAGGGCACATGTCACACCTCTGTTCATTGAACTTCACTGGCTGCCCTTGGCTGCTCGCATTAAATTCAAGGCACTTATGTTGGCCTACAGGGTGAATGATGGCTCTGCTCCCATCTACTTGAATTCTCTTCTGAAGCCCTATGTCACCCGACGACCACTACGCTCCTCTAAGGAACGTTTTCTAGCACGGCCAACACCTTGTGCAGGTCGGTCCAGACTCTTCTCATATCTGGTTCCGCGCTGGTGGAATGACCTCCCAAGTGCTACCAGATCAACTGATACCCTCTCCACCTTCAAGAAACTCGTGAAGACTAAGCTCTTCCAAGAATATCTCCTGGCGTAAACTTTGAGAATGCACTTAATAATTTAATTTCTCTACATTGTGTTACACTATTGCACTTTCAACTTAAAACAGCGCAGATTCTATGTTAGCAATATGCACTCCTTGTTAGTTCATTGTGTTGCAGCTTGAATGTTATCCTCTTTTGTAAGTCGCTTTGGATAAAAGCGTCTGCTAAATGCCTAAATGTAAATGTATGTAAATGTTTTTTTTTCATCTTGGTTAAATGGCCATGAAGGGTTATTTTAATAGTGATGCCATTCAGTCCCATTGGAGAATATGCTGTTCTTGCCACACAACTGGCACGTTTGCCAAGTTGCCCCACCCAGCTGAAGTGTTCTATATATAAGGACAAAGTCTCATTCAGAGAAACAGGGTGGGTTGTGTGTGTGTACGTGTGTGTATGTGTGTGTTTGGGTGGGTTGAGGGAATGAAAAGGTCAGGATTTGGCTACAATCCCAATCACACAATACCAAGGCAAAGTCCATCTCTCTCTGTCTGTCCGTCTCTCTCTCACTCTCTCTGAGTCTGTCCGTCTCTCTCTCACTCTTTCTGAGTCAGTCTGTCTCTCTCACTCTCAGACTCTCTGAGTCTGTTTGTCTCTTTCTCTCTGACTCTCCATCTCTTTTCTCTCTCTCATATCAGATTAAAATCGGATCTTTCTGACTGAGCGTTTACACTGCTTAATAAAACTGTTAAGAGCCGATCAGCTTGTCTGCACTTCATCTCTCAAACCCACACTGGTTACTACTATGCCCAGAAATGATAAACAAACCGCGGAGGGTAAAACTAGGGTGGTTTCTTTTTCAGATGAGGCTGTAGCAGAAGGCTATTAATAACAATAGCAAGTCAAAAAGTATCAGAGATGGAGGAATACTTTATTTCTGTGCATCATTGCAGTGCAGTATACAGGCTTGATCTGGTGTGGTGTTGAAAACATTCACTGATGTTTTTCTCCATGCGCGAGGTGACATTACAGATTATTGTCAATCTATGCTCACCCCATATTGTGTACTGACATGGTATAGCAAGCAATATAGTTTAAAAATGAAGAGTTACCATTAATTAGTTACTTCCGTCCCTCTACATAACACATGTGGTTATTTGTGTCGCGTTGCCAATGATGAGAAGGGCATGCTGAAGTCTTGTTCAAGTGGTTAAAATAATCAGATTAAAACAAGTCCAGTTGGAATTGCAATTGAAACCAACCCCTGGGTGTGTATGTGGGTTGAATCAGATTTGGAAACAGATTAAGACTAAGATTAAGACAAATCCAGTTGGATTTGCCATTAAGGCCACCAAGGTCCTTGGTAATTTGTATTTTTTTCTAGATTTTTAATCCCTGTATTAATTCTACCGTCTTTCATATATATATATATATATATATACACACACACACACACATACAGTACATATATCTCAAAACGCAATCACAAACAAATGAGCTGCTGGCATTTGTCGTGGTGAAGCAAAGCTACAATGTTTCTTCTGCTAGACAGAGATGGTAAACTCTACATAGATAGCCTAAACACTCCAACTGTCAAAACTGCAGATCCTGTCTCTGCAAATCTTAGCTTCTCCCAAAATTTTCTTTTGAGAGTGGGAGAGCCACAGACACAGTGCCAGAGAGAATGACAGGGAGAGCAGTTTTGATTGGGCTGTTTGGTATTTTGTGCAGACGTACCTTTACAGTCACCTCAGTGTTAGCTCCTCTATGTCATTCAAAGCTAGTAACATTTTTGCAGCTAAAGATGTCTGAAACTGCATTATGGAGGAATTATTTGCAGTTCAGAATGCAGAAATGCAGTATTTGGTCATGAATAAAGCTGTATTAAACTATATTGCATTTAGCCCTCACAAAAATGCAGCATGTTGAGATTTAGATTTTATTATAGGCCTGTAAGGCCAATTATAAATCGCG
>PYXC01001177.1:92500-97500 GCA_015244755.2 Tenualosa ilisha | reverse complement strand
GGCTGCAGGCGGTTTGATAAATTCAGGAAATGTTGCTTTCTGGTACACACACAGGACCTAAGGAGTCCGATTCAGAGATGCTGAAGCCATGGGGGGACTTGTGTTTGTGTGGCTGTCCTTCATGGAGGGAGAGAAAGAGAAAGAGAGAAAGAGACAGAGAGAGAAAAGCAAACTGTTTTTTTCCAAAGTCTAAAAGTCTGCGATATTTTCTCAATCGAATGACATGGTGTCTTTTCTGGGGATGAACTCTCAGCATCTCCCCTGAGCCCTTTGGTGAGAAAGAGAAGTAGCGTTAAGAACAGACAGAAATGAAGGAAAAGAATTCCAGAGTTTGGGGGCATGACACCAACAACACAAATATGTCAAGGATGAATGAATTATAATGTTAGTCACAACCGGAGAGCAACAAGGAAGTCTGGACTGCAGTTTGCACAAGATAACTAGACAGGGGAGAGGAAAGCGCTGTTCCTAACCTACCCGTAAGTTAGTCGCAGCGCTGGTGAAAGCAGTGCGAACTCAGCGTTAACCGAGTAAGTCCAGCAAGGACTCACGTTAACGTTACTTTGCTTTGACATGCACGAAGAAGGTGCATGAAGATAAAACGCCGTCGATCTCACACTCGCATTTATAAAGATCGTAGACAGCGGGTAATATTATTTGCCTTCACCTCCGTGTTATCCTTCGTATGTTGCTACTAAAAAAACATCTGTGCAAGAAGTAAGTTAAGTTTACGTCAAGTCCTAACGTCTCTCTGGTTTACGTCAGGCCAAAGCACCTTCCCTCTTGTCGTCTGACAGTGTATGCTTCGCCTAACGTTTGGTCCAGTCTACGAATTAAGATCAAAAACGAATACTGAGGTTCCGTTTAGTCCTCCGTCTATTTAGAATGCTGTTCCACACATTATGAAAACATACAATGCATTGTCGTGATCAGCTGAAGTTGCGCTAATCTGCTGAAGGAGCAACTTCTTCTTTGGTGCTTTTGCCGGATGGAGGCGCATTACCACTACCAACTGGACTGGAGAGTGCTTTTTTCTTTTTCTTTTTCCTCTTCATAATAATAATAATAATAATGTTTTCATAATCACTCCATTAAGGACACTTTGGGACAAACTAAGTGCAAGCAGGTAGCCCCCACTCATCGCTGAAGACCATTAAGTGGCATCATTAACAACAAAATGCTGAAATACAATGCTTTGATGCAAATGAGCTCTTTTACACATAACCAGAGTGTGATGCCATGTAATGTCTGGATATTACAGAGACTGAGACATCCTTCACACTCGTAGCCTGAGACAGACATCCTTCACTGAGAGACTGAGACATCCTTCACACTCGTAGCCTGAGACTGAGACATCCCTCACACTCGTAGCCTGAGACAGACATCCTTCACTGAGAGACTGAGACATCCCTCACACTCGTAGCCTGAGACTGAGACATCCTTCACACTCATAGCCTGAGACATCCTTCACTAAGAGACTGAGACATCCTTCACTGAGAGACTGAGACATCCTTCACACTCATAGCCTGAGACTGAGACATCCTTCACTGAGAGACTGAGACATCCTTTACACTCATAGCCTGAGACATCCTTCACTAAGAGACTGAGACATCCTTCACTGAGAGACTGAGACATCCTTCACACTCATAGCCTGAGACTGAGACATCCTTCACTGAGAGACTGAGACATCCCTCACACTCGTAGCCTGAGACTGAGACATCCTTCACACTCATAGCCTGAGACTGAGACATCCTTCACTGAGAGACTGAGACATCCTTTACACTCATAGCCTGAGACATCCTTCACTAAGAGACTGAGACATCCTTCACTGAGAGACTGAGACATCCTTCACTGAGAGACTGAGACATCCTTCACACTCATAGCCTGAGACTGAGACATCCTTCACTGAGAGACTGAGACATCCTTCACTGAGAGACTGAGACATCCTTCACACTCGTAGCCTGAGACTGAGACATCCTTCACTGAGAGACTGAGACATCCTTCACTGAGAGACTGAGACATCCTTCACTGAGAGACTGAGACATCTCTCACACTCAGTGCATTCATCACTACAAATTCACACATCTCCAAACATGTGTAATTTATTTGGTAATATCTGCAGTATTGAAATACAGAGCAACAGTATAGATGTGGATGAGTTTCAAATCTAGAGAGAATATACCTGATGAATAAATATTTTATTCAAAACAGAAACTCATCGTATCTCTTTATCAACATTTTGTCATTCTTTGACAATAAAACAACTGCTAGTATTTCCTAAAAACAAAGTGTATTAATTCCAGACCAAACTTGATGTAGTTTCTTTCTTGAAGGAAAAAACAGAAAAAGAGGAAGAAAAGAAAAACATTTTGATTGATTTGCTAAAAAGTGGCTCTGTTAGATTATGAAATAATATCCCACATTTTCAGTAAAAAATGCATTATCAAAAGTATTAAAATATTTTAAAAAAACAAGTGGCTAATCTAAACAGTAATCCAAATGTCCTTTAAAATGCTTGTAGCCCATTCGATAACTAGCGCTGATTACAAGACCCACATCACCATTGTCCTCATATTCAGTAACAATAATTACAAGACCCAAATCATCAGTGTCCTTATATTCAATAACAAATGCACTAATTACAAGCACATCACCATTGTCCTGAGGTTGTACTGGACTAGTGAAGCGTAGAACATCTGCATGTGTGCACCTCTGGCCTGTGATTGGTGAATGTCTGGTTGTTGAATCCTTCCTTCTGGTCCTCCAATAACTTCCTGAGACGGGCATCCTCTGGCAGAAGGAATAGGGGATTGGAGGAGTGGGGGATAGAGTAATCCTCTGGAAGGAGGAGTGAGGGATAGAGTAATCCTCTGGAAGGAGGAGTGGGGGATAGAGTGATCCTCTTGCAGGAGGGGTGGGGGATAGAGTAATCCTCTGGCAGGAGGAGTGGGGGATAGAGTAATCCTCTGGCAGGAGGAGTGGGGGATAGAGTAATCCTCTGGCAGGAGGAGTGGGGGATAGAGTAATCCTCTGGAAGGAGGAGTAAGGAATAGAGTGATCTTCTAGCAGGAGAAGTGGAGGATAGTGATCCTCTAGCAGAAGTGTGGGAAAAATGATCTCAATCTGTGTTTCCTTCTCTTCCTCTTCCTTCTGCACAGGAAAGAAAGACACATCAAACATGATCTGATATGGAAGTGAGCTCACAGCTCTGCAGATACACCACTGCCAATGCAGACTCAACACTGATCCATATATGAATGCCTTATGCCTCTTAACCCTTTAGCCAAATGCCTTCCCTAAGTGCACGGTGGAATATGGATGGAAACTTCATACCTAATGTGAAGTGAATGTTTACGTTGCCAGAGTGAACATTGAAGGTGTTGCTAGAGAGGTTGGGGGAGACAGCAACTGCACCAGTTTGAGCCGTAATGGAGGACGAGACTGAGGCTGGCTGGACTGGGTTGGAGGACCCGGAATTGATCTTCTCTGTGCTGGTAGAGGGAACTAAGAAACAGAGACCACAGGAGCAACAAACAGGTGAGCAACCGTTGAAGTCAATACTAAACACTGTGTAGACAGTTAGCATACAGGGCTAGCTCTGCACTACCTTCCACAAGAGTCTGGATTATATGTGTGTGTGTATGTGTGTGTGTGTGTATGTGTGCCTTGGTTGTGCATGTGTGGTGTGTACCTTGTGTGTGTGCGTGTGACTATCTGTGTTTGTGTCGGCTGTTTTCTCTGTACTACCTTCCACAGCAGCCTGGCTGTGTTGGGATGCAGTGGCAGGAGCTTCAGGGTTCATATTGTCCTGCTGGAGTCTGTCAGAGGAACACTGAGATCTACTGATATTTGCTTGCCACACTTCCTGCTCGTCCACAGAGGTGAGGAGCCTCATCTTGAAGTCACAAGCCTCAGTTAAACACACCTCAAAGAAGTTGGGAGCAATAGGGCTGTGTCTAAGGCTTAGCTTCCCAGGAGTGATAGTGACAGTGTGAGTTTCTGGATGGCAGGTATTTAAAACATAAAAATGATTCATCTGAAGAGGCATCTCAGGACGGGGCTTGAAAAGTCTGACACCTCCTTGTTCCTCCTGTTTCTCTAATAACTTTTGCAGTTGGGGATCCTCTGGCAGGAGGTAGGTGCGGAAGGTTAGGGGGGAGGTGCTGCATCGGTACACCTGAACATCTGCATGGATCCAAGGGGAGATGAGATGCTTTAAATAGCGCAAAACCCCAAAAATGGAAAAGGAGGGTTCCACCAGCCTGGCATGGAAGCGACTCAGCTCACACGTCTCTATAAACACTCCACCGTCCTGCTTATGGAGAACCTTTATAGCATCCTTCAGAGAAGAAGACTGACTTTCCCCCAGACAGAGGAAGTGTGGCAGGTGGATCTCCTCCAGCTCTCCTGAGATGAGCCTGATGTCCATCAGAGGACCAGCTGGACTCATCTGCATGTGGGCCAGCTCTTCAGCAAAGACATGCCAGTCTGTGAAGCAGTACTGCAGGGTGACTGGAGCAGCACTTGACCAGCGCAGACCAGACTCTGAGCACTCATAGCTCCCTGCAGGAGAGCTCAGGATGTAGGTGCAGATGCTCTTCTCTGTGGAGACTTCAGGCTTCACCAGGAACCAGTGACTGGAGTCTGGAACTTCAGCACAGGATTCACAGCTCCTCTGTGGGGCTTCAATGTGACTATCCTCCCTTTAAGACACACACACACAGACACACACACACACACACACAGATGCACACACACACACACACAGATGCACACATCATTGTAATGAGATTATTCCAGTCAGTTTATTTTAGACTTTAGACTTATTTTAGACAGTTTATTTTAGACTGTTCTGGGGACCTCTCTGCCCTTCCATGAATATATGGGAAGCCTAAGGCAGGGAGAGCAGCAGAACCACAGGGGTAAAATGCCTCCAGTTTAAGGGAATATTTGATGATATTTGTGCCTCAGGGAGGCTAACTGAGCAGCCGTGGCCTAAC
>PYXC01001177.1:80000-85000 GCA_015244755.2 Tenualosa ilisha | reverse complement strand
TTAAGAGATTCTGATTGGGCTCCAGTGAGAGGCCCAGAAGGAAGCGCAGGAAAAGGTCCAGGTGTCCGTTCTTTCTCTGTAAGGCCAGGTCCACTGCAGTCTTGTGTAGATCATGAAGTGTTGCAGCTCCGCACAGAGCAGAGAGCTGAGAGGTTTGCTGTTGTTCAGGCATGTTTCTCTGTGCATTGCTGAAGCAGAGGAACACATATAAAGCTGCAAGAAACTCCTGAATGCTCAGATGTACAAAGCTGAACACCTCCCCCTGGTACAGCCCAGACTCCTCTCTGAAGATCTGAGTACACACTCCTGAGTACACTGATGCTTCTGTGACATCAATGCCACACTCTCTCAGGTCTTCCTCATAGAAAATCAGGTTGTCTTTCTCCAGCTGTTGGAAAGCCAGTTTCCCCAGTTTGAAAATCATCTCTTCATCTGTCTCTTTTCTCTCTGTGTACTTTTCTTTTTTGATGCTTGTCTGAATGATTAGGAAGTGTGTGTACATTTGAGTGAGTGTTCTTGGCATTTCTAGGTTTTCTGATGTTCTCTCTACTACAGTGGCTGTAATCCAGCAGAAGACTGGAATGTGGCACATGATGTAGAGGCTCCTGAATGACTTAAGGTGTGTGATGGTTCTACTGACCAGGTTCTCATCTCTGATTCTCTTCCTGAAGTACTCCTCTTTCTGTGGGTCACTGAATCCCCTTATTTCTGTCACCTTGTCCACATACTTTGGAGGGATCTGATTGGCTGCTGCTGGTCGGGTGGTTATCCAGAGGAGTGCAAAGGGAAGCAGATTCCCCATGATGAGGTTTGTAAGTAGCCTGTCTACTGAGACTGGCTCTGCCACATCGCTCCACTTTGATTTGGAGTGGAAATCTAGAGGAAGTCGACACTCATCCAGACCATCAAAGATAAATAAGACTTTGTGCTCTGAGCTGGTGAAGATTCTTGAATCTTTTATTTCTGGAAAGAAGTGTTGAAGAAGCTCTGCCAGACTGAGTTTCTTCTCCTTCATCAGGTTCAGCTCTCGGAAAGGAAGAGGAAATATGAAGCGGACATCCTGATTGGCTTTTCCTTCAGCCCAGTCCAGAATGAACTTCTGCACAGAGACTGTTTTCCCAATGCCAGCCACTCCCTTTGTCAGCACTGTTCTGATGGGTTTGTGTTGTCTGTGAAAGCGTTCAGAGGTCTCAAATGAAGAGGGACAGGGATCCCATTCTTCTTCTGCCCAAGTGGGAGAGAAGTGATCAGATTCATCATCGGATTCATCAAGTTCAATGGATTCATCCTTAAAGACATGTCTGTTTCTAAATGGTCCACCCCACTTTTTTCTCAAGCTCAGTTTAAAGATGTCTCTGCATTTGATTGGTCTGCCTTGTGCTGCTTGTCTCCAGGACGCTCTCTCTATCTGTCTGACTTCATGTTCATCATTGACCCATCCTTCTCCCCGGCCTGTGATGTAGAGCTCTGTGTAGATCTCCTGGAGGAGTCTGGTTTCTCCCTGATTTGGTACTCCCTCCACCAGATACTGAAACTTCCTCTTCAGAGTGGACCTGAGTTTCTCATGGATTTCTGCCTCCACTGGGGTCCATCTGGATCAGTGACAGAATCACAGGAACACCTTTAAGGTCATGTTAACAAAACACCATCACTTGTTCATCTCTGTGTATTAATACGGACCAAAGTTTGTACAGATGTTTAGTAGTTTTCTCATTTCAGTAATAACAGAAAGGGAGCTTGCAGGAGGGGGTTTATAAACTGTAACATACACCAGCAGACATGGAGAGACAGTTTCCAGAAGGTTATTTGATTCATAGTTACTGTTAAGCTGTACTTGGAATGCAATGCATGTGTGTAACTTAAAATGCATAGTTTAGAATAGCCCCTATGAGAAAACATAAAAGAGGAAATCAGGATTCTAGTGTGTTTCTGAGATAAACAGAATGAAAACTACCCAAGCAGCTGTGGTTTGTAGAGGACTTTGGTGACTGGCTGACTGAATGCCATGATTCATGATCTCACCTGTGTTCTGCACTCCCACCCACACAAAAGACTAAGAACCAAGAAAATTGAATTTGAAATAAATATGTGCTCTTCTACAGCAGTTGGGTGACTAAAGTGTGTTCTCTCTCTCTCTACAGTGCCAATTGGAAGGTCCCCAAAATGACCAGATTGTAGGCTACCCTTAAATACATCAGTCAGGGCTTTAAACTGGATTCAGGTTAGTCCTGTGTTGCAGTCAGAGGAGTCATGAGGAAGAGGAACATAGAGGAGAGAAAAAGAGATGAGGAGAAGCTGGGGGAGAGGAGGAGAGGAGAGGAGAGAGAGGAAGCAGAAGAGAGGAGAGGAGGAGAGGAGAAGAGAGAGAGGAAGGATTAGAGGAGGAAGGAGAGGAGAAGAGAGAGAGGAGGGAAGAGAGGAGGAGGGTGTGAGAAAAGAAGAAAGGGAAGAAAGGCTCATCAGGAAGGAGTGTTAACTAATAAAGATGAGTGTAAATATGCAAACTTTACTGAGACATTCTTAACACTACATCATCGACAATCAGACAGAAGGGAGGAGAGGAGGAGAAAGTGAGAACAGAAGCGAGGGAGGAGAGACCCATCAGTAGCTGGGTTTCCATTGCAGTCTGGAGGAGCTGAACCTGAGTTACAATGAGCTGCATGATACAAGAGTTCAGCATCTCTCAGACCTCCTCAAGAATCCCCACTGCAAACTGGACGTAACGTTATCATTATGATTATGGTTTTAGTCATATTTGAGCAGCCCTAGACCTGACACCTGACAGCTACAGGCACATACTGCTTCACAAACTCCATTAATGTTCGTCCTCCATACAGACTGACCTGTCAGAGTCACACAGAGACACGTCCACTTCAGGACCTTTGCTCCTCTCCTTTCCATCTGGATCAGAGTCCATTATGTCTGGAAACACACACACACACCACAAACAGTGATTCTTTGAACTATGAAACTCATACATTAAGGCACACAAGAATACACACACACACACACTCACACAGGCCACCCCCCCCCCCCACACACACACACACAGACACACACACACACACACACCACAGGCGCCTATTTATTTTTTTCATTTTTACATCTTCATCATTTTACATCAAATTTTTCAAACCTAAAGGACCAGAACCAGTGATGATAGTTCTTGAAGAGCTACAGCACCTTTACTGCCAGGCTAATACACATGATTTCATCATCTCTTGCAGGAGTTGGTGTTGGTGTCAAAGACCTCTGGTGTTTATTCAGTCCTGGCTCTGACATGGGGCACTGCCTATATTAGCGCGCATCAAGACATTCACTATTCCAGTCAATCAACACATTTCTTCAGGAGTATGGAGGGAAGGAGGGAAGTTGATCCACTACTGACCAGCATATCAGCAACCTGCAGCAAAGTCAGATCACAGACAGCAAAGCTCCTCCTCTTCTTCACGTTCCTCCCTCTCACTACAGTCAATGCCCTTCCTCATCTTATTACTCATGCAGTCAGTGGCAGACCGAAACAGACCCTGAAGATATTAGCCTGCGCTAACCAGCCCTGCATTTGTCCAGGCCTGGTACTGTATAGACCAGTGGTTCTCCAACTTTTCAAAGCTCAGGGCACCCCTAGGTGTATCTCTTTTCATCTGCGGCACCCTAAAATTTAAATTCTTACTTTTTACTGTGAATAGCCTACTTCTGCTCTATTTTTTCACATTTAGTGTAACAGGCCTTATTGGAAACTTCATTATGATTATCATTTTGTTGTCATATATTATTACAAAAATTGTGACCACAATATATAGAAAGATGTTTTAAATTGCAGTCCACTATTCAGTTTATTTCTACTGACTTGCATTCACTTCCCAAACCTATTTTCAAATTGTCCCAGGCAGTGAAACATCTTATGGGTAATCAGAATGACTAATTATACCTCTACCATTTTGTTTGCATGCTGGTAATATTGGGGTTCAGCAATGGTGTGAGGCTTTTCAGCTTTGCCCACAAGCTCGACAACTGAGGAGCTAGCCTTCTGAGCTTTGTCCGACACACGGACAGTAGAAAGCATGCGTTGACTTTCCGGTTCGTTTTGTAATTTCAGTCTCTTAAGAGCAGCTCCGCACAGAGTGTCTTCATTTTTAAATGTCTTAAAAATCAAGTGTCTTCATTTTTATAAGCCGGGTGCTTCGTGTCAAAATGTCTTGCAAACTCGCTTGGCACCACAGCTGCGTTAGCCAACCTTTCCCTGCAGATCAAGCACACAGGACTGGGGCTCGTTGCATCCCCACTCCAGGAGGCTAGAAACTGTACCTGAGGTAGGAATCGTTAGAAAGTCGGACTTTTCGACGTTTAGCTGCGCCTGACCTGTCGGTCTCGGCCTCGGCCTCCGATGTCAGTTGCTGTCTGGGTGGCGTTTTATCGCCCCTCTTTAGAAAGTTGTCCATTTTTACATCTGTTGACAATAATATCCATCCCCCCGCCCTCCTCCCCACACACAGACAAACCGAAATGCATTATGTTTATTACTTTTATCGCTTAGTTATTTTGTCTGTCAGTTGGAAGCACTTTGAACTGATTTAAAACAACTGCAAATCTATTTTTCCTACTATTACAAATCACACTGGCAAAACAAGTTAAAAATTATGAATTCCGCGGCACCCCTGCACGAGCGTCACGGCACCCACTTTGAGAACCCCTGGTAGAGCAATACTCTAATGCAATTAGATACTGTAGTCAAAATGTTCAGGGAATTGTTAACAGCTTGGAGGCGGTTTCGCACGGGGACTAATTCATTGTAGAACCACCACTGAGTAAAACGAATAATCAGACTGAAATCCGATTATTTGTCTGCGTGTAACCGCACTGTGCCGACATATCTACAGGCCCCACGCTGCTGTCACAACAAGTTATATTATAAAAAGAAACGATCACTGTCACAAACTTCTTCGTCAACCTACTCGATGATGGTAGACATACTCAAATTCGCAACACGGAACTGTAGT
>PYXC01001177.1:70000-75000 GCA_015244755.2 Tenualosa ilisha | reverse complement strand
AACTTAGATGTACGACAGGAAGGGGACAGCCACAAAGTGGAATCACGACTGGCCGACTGGAGAAGTGACCTCCGCTAGGGGGTGACACAGACAAGGCTAGTCGCACGCGCGGCCGCTCAGCTTCATTTCAGTGAAACCCTATCCGTGCGCGCTCCCGAGCCGGTTGTTAGGGACCGGACTCCAGCGCGTAGGTGATCCTGCCAGCCCCCCCAACCCCCCTCGCCCCCCTTGGTTGAGGGTTTCGCGGGCCCCCTGTCTCTCAGACCTACAGATGAACACAGCGATCAGTCGAAGGCGCGGAGAGGAGAGGTCCATATTTTGGGGAACATATGCTACGTTAGGACGCAACATTAAAGCAACAGGCGACACAGGAAAGGAGAGGCTACAAATCTAGACCAACTTCACTGGTCAGCGGACAGGAGACATGGTTTCTTGATCTCTGTTCTTGGATTGCTCTGCTCGCTTGGATCTGTTTTCGCCCGCAGAGAAACGCGTCCGGATGTTGTTACCGTCACTGTGGATGAAAAAGCTATTTGCGTGATCGGAATTTAAATCAACTGAGTCGAGACATCCGCAACTTTCGATGGGGTGCAACGAAGCATAATGTGGGAGGATATTGGTCAGCAGATAAGCTTTTAAGTTGAGCTTCTTCGATGGTCGAATAATTTGGTGATTTGCCATTAAAACTGAACGCAAAACATTGTCTTTGGCAAGCGTCAGGAAGGAAACTATGGCAGGCGATTTGAAACCGCGACTTTGTCTGATGACTAAAGGAGACGGTGGTTACGGGTTTCACTTGCACGGGGAGAAGGGCAAGAGCGGACAGTACATCCGAAAAGTGGAGCCCAACTCGCCCGCCGAAGCCTCTGGCTTGCGCGCGGGAGACCGAGTTGTGGAGGTGAACGGGGAGAACGTGGAGAGAGAAACGCATCATCAGGTAACCTTAAGTCGCGAACTTTCAGGGTGAAGTTTAAAACTTTAAGCCAAAATTGAGGCCATATCATGGAATGTGGTGAAATTAATTAGCTTCTGTCCTGATTTATCAGTACAATTTAGTCTAAATAAGAGTTCTGTTCTTGGTGAGGCGTTTTTGCCTTTCACTCAGGCTGTGCGCCTGTTGGGCATTGAGGCGCATTAGTGAGTCACCGAGTCGTGTTTACATCCATGAAGGGTTGGACCAGGACGGGACTTTAGGTGGGTTTGGTAGCTTATTAACAGTGGTGTATATTATGACCAGGGCCCAGGGCTGTAGTCTGCCGTACTGGTTGTAGTACGCAGGGCTGTAGTGGCCGCACAGCCACTTAAAAAAGTTCTTGGGTTTGCGCATATCCAGTAAAACAGGCTGCAGTACTGCTAACACTGTAATAGCAGTAGCTGTGGCAGCAGACAGTATACCCACTACAGCAAACTAGACTACAGCACTGACAGAACGGGACTAAGTCTTTAGGTGGGCTTGGTATTTTATCGGAAGGGGTGTGTGTTGTGAGTCTTTAGGTGGAGTTGGTATTTTAGTAGAAGTAGCGTGTGTTATAATTCATGGCGACCTCCAGGTCTTAAGGGTCGGGTAGGTCGCTCGTGCACTGAGGACTGGAAGTTCAGAAGCGCATTCTTAGTGATCGATCCGGGGGTTGGAGGGAAGGGGAGTGTGGGGAGGTCTACTAGACTTATTTTGCTCTGGTCTCTGTGTGTGTGTGTGTGTGTGTGTGATAACACGCAGCCCTGGTGAGTAGCGCAGTCCACACTGACAGAAGGTCAGCGATAAAGACAGTCTGCGCCGTAAACACCCAGCTACACTAGTCTCCCCACCCCCTCCCTGTGTGTGTGTGTGTGTGTGTGTGTGTGTGTGTGTGTGTGTGTGTGTGTGTGTTTGTGGACATGGCCAGCTGTTGGAAGCATGAAACAGTCTCTGGAAATGAGATCCTCTGAACAGAATAGAACAGAATGGTTCAAACAAACACAAACATTTCTATTGTTTTTTGGAAAATTATTTCTCTTTATTAGAGTTGTGGCCATTAGTTGTGGCGATTGCACACAGGCAGGCACACAGACACCCACACACACACACACTGAGAGATATAACTTTTCACTGTGCTGTTTGCACCACCTGTATGTTCTGTCAGAATAACAGAATAACTTTGAACCTCTTCACCTCTTCCACTCCTCTCATTCTTACACCCCCCCCCCTCTCTCTGTCCAGTATTGTCCTATTTGTAATCCAGACCAAATCCTTACATGTCAATTTTTGCAGTGCTAAAGGTCTGGATGTTGAGTGAACTAAATCAAAAAGTGCTTTGACGTGTCAATGTGGGAGGGCAGTTAGTGTGAGCAGAGGACACCAATGTGTACAGCTTTTCAAGAAATGACTACAGCCTTATGAAATAGGGTCAGACTGAGTCTAAAGCAGTGAGTTGTGTTAATAGTTTTGCAAAAAGTGTGGTATGCAGTGTGTTGAGTTTACACTTTAGCAAAAATTGTGTTACAAAATGTCAAACTGAGTGGAAAGTGTTAATTGAACTTTTAGTTTGGCAGACTTTGTGAATAGATTGACTACACATGTTAATAGTTTCAGAGATCGTGCCAAACGAAGTTTTCAGAAAAAACTGTAAGCGTTTGTGTGTGAGTATAAGTGCTGGTGGAGCTCTGGTGTCCTGTTCTGAATCACTAGAGTGACAGGGTTAATGGAGGCTGGTCTGTGTGTGTGTGTGTGTGTGTGTGTGTGTGTGTTTTGGTGCCTGTGTTAATGACTCATTCACACATCCTGCACGAGATACACACACCTCTCTCTCACACACACACACATTACATTACATTTATGCATTTGGCAGACGCTTTTATCCAAAGCGACTTACAAAAGAGGATAACATTCAAGCTACAACACAATGAAAGAAACTAACAAAGAGTGCATATTGCTAACATAAAAACTGCACTATTTTAAGTTGAAAGTGCAATAGTGTTATAAAGTGCAGTATAAAAGAGAAATCAAGTATAAGATGGTAAGTGCATTCTCAAAATTTAAGCCAGGAGATATTCTTGGAAGAGCTGGGTCTTCAAGAGTTTCTTGAAGGTGGAGAGGGTATCAGTTGATCTGGTAGCACTTGGAAGGTCATTCCACCAGCGTGGAACCAAACATGAGAAGAGTCTGGATGGACCTGCACAAGGTGTTGGCCGTGCTAGATAACATTCCTTAGAGGAGCGACGTGGTCGGCGGGTGACATAGGGCTTTAGGAGAGTATTCAGGTAGATGGGAGCAGAGCCATCATTCACCCTGTAGGCCACCATAAGTGCCTTGAATTTGATGCGAGCAGCCAAGGGTAGCCAGTGGAGTTCAATGAACAGAGGTGTGACATGTACCCTTTTTGGCTGGTTAAAGACCAGACGTGCAACTGCATTGTGGATCATCTGTAGCGGTCTCACTGCACAGGCTGGAAGACCTTATAGGAGGGCATTGCAGTAGTCAAGACGAGAGATAACCAGGGTCTGTACCAGGAGCTGGGTTGCATGTTGGGTTAGGTACGGCCTGATCTTCCTTATGTTGAATAGGGAAAAACGGCACATCCGAGCCACAGAGGCAAAGGTCAGCTGGACATCGATCGTGACACCTAGGTTTCTTGCCACTGTGGTGGGAGAAACAGACAGGGAGTCGATATTGATGCTGATGTTGTGATGTATGGCTTGTTTGGCTGGGAGGACCAGCAGTTCAGTTTTGGAGAGATTTAGTTGGAGGTGATGTCCTTTCATCCATGCAGATATATCAAAAAGACAGTCCGAGATTCGTGTTGACACCATGGAGTCGTCAGGTGGAAAGGACAGATAGAGCTGGGTATCATCAGCATAGCAGTGGTAAGAAAAGACATGGGAGTGGATGATCGAGCCCAGCGAGGTGATGTACAAGGCGAAGAGAAGGGGCCCCAGCACAGATCCTTGGGGTACTCCTGTGGTGAGTTGGCGAAGTGCTGATGTCTGTCCTAGCCATGATACGTTGAACGACCATCCAGTAAGATAGGATTTGAACCAGAAGTGCACTATGCCATCAATACACATGTTGGTCAGCCTGTCCAGTAGGATGTGGTGGTTGACTGTGTCAAATGCTGCTGATAGGTCCAGCAGGATGAGTACTGAGGATTGACCTGCTGCTCTGGTCACAGACAGAAGCACCGTTTCAGTGGAGTGGCCACTTCTGATACCGGATTGGTTGGAGCCGAGGACACACACCTGTCAGCGACTCTCTTACACACACACACACAGACACACCTGTCACCGACTCTCGGTTCTACATCTTTGCTTCATTCTAATAAACTAGCAGCGTAAAGACCTCATTATACTGATGTCATTATAGTGCTCTAGGACAGATACTATATTAGAAACCTCTATGTCATTATAGTACTCTAGGACAGAGACTACATTAGAAACCTCTATGTCATTATAGTGCACTAGGACAGATACTACATTAGGAACCTCTATGTCATTATAGTACTCTAGGACAGATACTACATTAGGAACCTCTATGTCATTATAGTACTCTTGGATAGATTATAGACTCTTTTGTTACTATAGTGCATTAGGATACATTATAGACCTCTATGTAATTATAGTACACTAGGATACATTGTAGACCTCTATGTAATTATAGTACACTAGGATACATCATAGACCTCTGTGTCATTATAGTACACTAGGATACATTATAGACATCTATGTTATTGTTATAGTATACTAGGATACATTATTCTTCTCCACTTTTGTAATTCGCTTTGGATAAAAGTGTTTGCTAAATGCCTAAATGTAAATGTAAATGTAAATTATAGACCTCTATGTCGTTATAGAACACTTGGATACATTATAGATCTCTATGTCATTATAGACCAGTAGGATACATTATAGACCTCTATGTTATTATAGTACTCTAGTATACAATATAGACCTGTATGTTGTTATAGAACATTTGGATACATTATAGATCTCTATGTCGTTCTAGAACACTAGGATACATTATAGACCTA
>PYXC01001177.1:57500-60000 GCA_015244755.2 Tenualosa ilisha | reverse complement strand
GGAGTCTGTTCCCAGTCAACAGGTGCTTCCCCAATTAACACAATGATTCTCTTGATTATTTCAGCTCAAAAGCTCAAGCTGTGTGTGTGTGTGCGTGTGTGTGTGTGTGAGTGTGTGTTTGAGTTTGAGTGTGTCTGTAAAGCATAAGGACTTATTTTCCCTGTGAAATAGAGGTCAGCCACCAGGAAATTAGTCTCTGATTGTGTGTGTGTATGTCTGTGTGTGCGTGTGTGTGTGTGTGTCTGTTTGTGTGTTAAATCAGTGTTAAGGAACAGTGTCAGTGAGTGAAGCAAAATCAATGTGTGTGTGTTTGCATATTTCTGTGTCTGTGTCTTTGGATGCATGTTTGTATGTGTGTGTGTGTGTGTGTGTGTGTGTGTGTGTGTGTGTGTGTGTCAGTGTGCGTGTGTATACATTTGCGTATGTTTGTGTGGTGCATGTATGCCAATGTCTATGTTTGTGTGTGTGTGGGTGTGTGTGTAGAGGATCTGCGTGGGAAAGAGGAGGATGTTTTGAGGTGAAGGTCAGGAGGTCAGGGGTCAGATAGTCAGATACAGGTCATATACATAAACCAGAGACAGGCCTGATGGATGGAGGGATGGATGGAGGGATGACAGAGATGGACTGAATGAAAGAGTGGATGGATAGACTTGGTTGTTACACGTTATAGCGAGCTCACACACACACACACACACGCACACACAGCGAAGCTATTTTTCTACACCAAAGTCACACTGCCAAATCAGGTCAGACAAACCCAGAAATAAGACTGAATAATCTATCTGTGCTTCTTGCTGATTGGTTGATTGGGGTTGCTGTGCAAAGAGCGGATTGGTTGAGTGAGCAGTGAGTCATAGCCTCCTGTTGTGACAGGGCCTAGACGAGTGCAAATGTCCCTCAGGGTTTGCCGTAGATTAGGTACACATGTACCACTCTTCAGATTCAAACACACCCTCCCTCTCCCTCTCTCTCTTTCACACACACACACATTGAAACACACCATCCCTCTCTCTCTCTTTCTTTCTCACACAAACACACACAGATTAAAACTCTCTCTCTCTCTCTCTCTCTTTCACACACACACACACACACACAGATATACTAACACACCCCATTCCAGTCCTTTTCCCACACCTCTCACATCTCTCATCTGATCCACTATTCATCTCTCTCTCTCTCTTTCCATCTTTCTCTCTCAAAGCAGCTGTTTTCTATCCAGATGTGTTGGGGTGTCAACAGCCGCTGAACAGAGTGTGTGTTTGTCTTGGGGAGGTTAGAATGTGTCTCCAGTAGAGTAAAATGTGTGTGCGTGTGTGTATGTGTCTGAGGGGACATTTTCAGGGTCGTTCCTCAATTAACCCCCATTACAGTGATCTCACCGTGACAAAGAATGTGTGTGTGTGTGTGTGTGTGTGTGTGTGTGTGTGTGTGATTTTGTAGTGACTGTTATCTAAAAGGACTTGCTGTACTGTAGTTGCACATTATATCATTTTTTTGTAATGATCTTTTTGCAACTCTCTTGCTTTCTGTGTGTGTGTGTCTGTGTGGGTTTTTCTGTGTGTGTGTGTCTGTGTGGGTTTTTGTGTGTGTGTGTGTGTGTCTGTGTGGGGTTTTTGTGTGTGTGTGTGTGTGTCTTTGGTATTTCAAACAGCTGTGATATAACCCAGAACAGTGTAGGATTCAACTCAGGAACATCGACTCTCCAACCCACATTTGCCATATACAGAGAGGGGGAGGGAGAGAGAGAGATAGAGAGAGACAGAGAGAGACAGAAATGGAGAGAGAGAGAGAGAGAGAGAAAGACAGAGAGGGAGAGTGAGCTTGTACAACATGACTCAAACAGCAACAGTGTTTAGTGTGTGTGTGTGTGCGCATTAAGCTTTCTGGAAACAATAGATATTCATCTGTGCGTGGGCAAAGGTGTGTGAGTCTCTGCGTGTGTGTGTGTGCGTGTATGTGTGTGTGTGTGTGGGAGGACTGGTACAGGCCTTCAGGAGTATGATATTGATCCAACATGCTGTCAGCTTTACACAGAGAGACAGATGCATACACACACACACACACACACACACACACACACAAACACACAAAGATAAACACAGCACAGACACACAACACAATACACACACACAGATACACAGATGAATAACAGACATTTACACAGTAAAACATATGCACACAGATGCAAAACAGAACATACATACACACAGATACATAACAACACACACACAAAACAAAACACACACACACAGACACAACACACATACACACAGATGCATAACAGACACACACAGTAAAGCACACATACACACAAATACAGAACACACATACACACAGGAATATAACACAACACACACATACACACAGATACAGAACACAACACACACATACACACAGATACAGAACACAACACACACATACACACAGATACAGTACACACAGATACAGAACACAACACACACATACACACAGATACAGAACACACATACACTGTAAAAAA
>PYXC01001177.1:50000-52500 GCA_015244755.2 Tenualosa ilisha | reverse complement strand
GTATAGTGTGAGAACATGGTGGTATAGTGTATGAACATGATGGTATAGTGTTAGAACATGATGGTATAGTGTTAGAACATGATGGTATAGTGTTAGAACATGATGGTATAGTGTTAGAACATGATGGTATAGTGTGAGAACATGGTGGTATAGTGTATGAACATGATGGTATAGTGTTAGAACATGATGGTATAGTGTTAGAACATGATGGTATAGTGTTAGAACATGATGGTATAGTGTATGAACATGATGGTATAGTGTATGAACATGATGGTATAGTATTAGAACATGATGGTATAGTGTGAGAACATGATGGTATAGTGTATGAACATGATGGTATAGTGTTAGAACATGATGGTATAGTGTGAGAACATGATGGTATAGTGTATGAACATGATGGTATAGTGTTAGAACATGATGGTATAGTGTGAGAACATGATGGTATAGTGTTAGAACATGATGGTATAGTGTGAGAACATGATGGTATAGTGTTAGAACATGATGGTATAGTGTTAGAACATGATGGTATAGTGTATGAACATGATGGTATAGTGTGAGAACATGATGGTATAGTGTTAGAACATGATGGTATAGTGTATGAACATGATGGTATAGTGTATGAACATGATGGTATAGTGTTAGAACATGATGGTATAGTGTTAGAACATGATGGTATAGTGTATGAACATGATGGTATAGTGTATGAACATGATGGTATAGTGTATGAACATTTACATTTACATTTACATTTAGGCATTTAGCAGACGCTTTTATCCAAAGCGACTTACAAAAGAGGATAACATTCAAGCTACAACACAATGAACTAACAAGGAGAGCATATTGCTAACATAGAATCTGCGCTGTTTTAAGTTGAAAGTGCAATAGTGTAACACAGTGTAGAGAATTAAATTATTAAGTGCATTCTCAAAGTTTACACCAGGAGATATTCTTGGAAGAGCTTAGTCTTCACGAGTTTCTTGAAGGTGGAGAGGGTATCAGTTGATCTGGTAGCACTTGGGAGGTCATTCCACCAGCGCGGAACCAGATATGAGAAGAGTCTGGACCGACCTGCACAAGGTGTTGGCCGTGCTAGAAAACGTTCCTTAGAGGAGCGTAGTGGTCGTCGGGTGACATAGGGCTTCAGAAGAGAATTCAAGTAGATGGGAGCAGAGCCATCATTCACCCTGTAGGCCAACATAAGTGCCTTGAATTTAATGCGAGCAGCCAAGGGCAGCCAGTGAAGTTCAAGAACATGATGGTATAGTGTTAGAACATGATGGTATAGTGTATGAACATGATGGTATAGTATTAGAACATGATGGTATAGTGTATGAACATGATGGTATAGTGTGAGAACATGACGGTATAGTGTTAGAACATGATGGTATAGTGTATGAACATGATGGTATAGTGTGAGAACATGATGGTATAGTGTATGAACATGATGGTATAGTTTTAGAACATGATGGTATAGTGTATGAACATGATGGTATAGTTTTAGAAAATGATGGTATAGTGTTAGAACATGATGGTATAGTGTATGAACATGATGGTATAGTTTTAGAACATGATGGTATAGTGTATGAACATGATGGTATAGTTTTAGAACATGATGGTATAGTGTTAGAACATGATGGTATAGTGTATGAACATGATGGTATAGTGTGAGAACATGATGGTATAGTGTTAGAACATGATGGTATAGTGTATGAACATGATGGTATAGTTTTAGAACATGATGGTATAGTGTTAGAACATGATGGTATAGTGTATGAACATGATGGTATAGTGTTAGAACATGATGGTATAGTGTGAGAACATGATGGTATAGTGTATGAACATGATGGTATAGTGTGAGAACATGATGGTATAGTGTTAGAACATGATGGTATAGTGTATGAACATGATGGTATAGTTTTAGAACATGATGGTATAGTGTTAGAACGTGATGGTATAGTGTATGAACATGATGGTATAGTGTTAGAACATGATGGTATAGTGTATGAACATGATGGTATAGTGTTAGAACATGATGGTATAGTGTTAGAACATGATGGTATAGTGTTAGAACATGATGGTATAGTGTGAGAACATGATGGTATAGTGTATGAACATGATGGTATAGTGTTAGAACATGATGGTATAGTGTTAGAACATGATGGTATAGTATTAGAACATGATGGTATAGTGTGAGAACATGATGGTATAGTGTTAAAATATGATGGTATAGTTTTAGAACATGATGGTATAGTGTTAGAACATGATGGTATAGTGTATGAACATGATGGTATAGTGTATGAACATGATGGTATAGTGTTAGAACATGATGGTATAGTATTAGAACATGATGGTATAGTGTGAGAACATGATGGTATAGTGTTAGAATATGATGGTATAGTTTTAGAACATGATGGTATAGTGTTAGAACATGATGGTATAGTGTATGAACATGATGGTATAGTGTATGAACATGATGGTATAGTGTGAGAACATGATGGTA
>PYXC01001177.1:42500-45000 GCA_015244755.2 Tenualosa ilisha | reverse complement strand
ACCCCGCCTGCGGTGCGAGACCCGATGGAGCTGGTTCCGCGGCTGTGTCATCTGGTGCGGGCCGAGATGGGCTATGGCTTTAATCTGCACAGCGAAAAGTCCCGACCCGGCCAGTACATCCGCTCACTGGACCCCGGCTCACCCGCCGACCGCGCCGGACTGCGCCCACAGGACCGACTCATAGAGGTGGGTCTGTATGTTTGTGTGTGTGTGTGTGTGTGTCTCTGTCTGTGTGTGTGTCTGTGTGTGTGCATCTCTCTGTCTGTGTGTGTGTGTGTGTGTGTGTCTGTGTTTGTCAGTGTCTGTGTGTGTGTGTGTGTGTCTCTGTCTGTGTGTGCGCGTCTCTCTGTGCGTGTGTGTGTGTCTGAGTGTGTGCATCTCTCTGTGTCTGTGTGTGTGTGTGTGTGTCTGTGTATTTGTGTGTGTGTGATTGAGAGAGGAGCAGGATGAGGATGTTGGAGGTTGCTCTTGTGAGCTGTGACCTTTCACCTCTGACCCTGGCTTGAGTCAATGGAATGCAGCAAGAAAGCATGAACACTGTGTCTGTCTGTGCTTGTGTGTGTGTGTGTGTGTGTGTGTGTGTGTGCAAGTGTCTTTGTGTCTGTGTGTGTTCACGTGCTGTGTGTGTGTCTTTGTGTCACAGTGTGCGCACACATGTTTGGGTGTGAGTGTCTGTGTGTGTGTGTGAATGTGCACGCATGTTTGTATCCGTGCATGTGTGCGTGTTTGTGTGTGTGCCATGTGTGCATTTTGTGTGTGTGAGTGTGTGCGTGTGTGTGTGTTATCGGCCTCTTTAATCTAGTTAGCAACATGCTAGTTCACAGTGCAAGCTTTGTAAATAATCTCAGACGTTTTGGATACAGTTTCCGATTGTACTGTGCCTATATTTCAACAAAGTTTTGAAATCAGCGTTTGGTCAGCAGGCAACACTTTGTAGGCAGTGAGAAGTTCACGAGCGAACAGAACAATTGGCTGCAGAAAACTCCTTATTTGCTCATAAACAAATAACGTAAAGAACTTGGCTATTGGGAAATGCTACGTCTCTATCAACAACATTAACAAAATGATAGAAAGACAAAGTCAAGCGTCTTTTTAGTCACCGTGTCAGTATGTGGGTAGACTGGTGCCACTGCAGCCAGTGTCTGCTGGTGTGTGTCAGTATGTGGGTAGACTGGTGCCACTGCAGCCAGTGTCTGCTGGTGTGTGTCAGTATGTGGGTAGACTGGTGCCACTGCAGCCAGTGTCTGCTGGTGTGTGTCAGTATGTGGGTAGACTGGTGCCACTGCAGCCAGTGTCTGCTGGTGTGTGTCAGTATGTGGGTAGACTGGTGCCACTGCAGCCAGTGTCTGCTGGTGTGTGTTGGTGTACACACTACATGGACACACGTTGGAGAAGTGTGAAAGGTAAACCTCTGAATGCAGCTGTGTGTTTGCGTAGTGATGGTGCTGCACTACCATAAATTAGGCTTAAGAGGCTGTGTTTGCATTACCCCCCACCCACAAACACACACACACACACACACACTCAAACACAAACACACACACACACACACACACACTCAAACACACACACATGATCTCCACAGCTGTGCTTCAGGCTACATGATATCTGACGAAGCACATTCACAAGTACATGTAAACACACACGCATGAACAAACACACACATTCACACATTCACACATTCTTGATGTCAGTTTAGATAATGAGCTGTACCTTTCAAATAATTCTCACACACACACACACAAAAGCAAAATTACATTTACACATACACACATGCATGCACACGCACACTGGTATGTGTTTGTTTCTGTGTGTGTATTTTCTTATGCTTTTGTGTGTGTGTATGTTTATGTGTCACTGTGTACATATACATTTACATGTGTGTGTGTGTGTGGTGTGTGTGTGTGTGTGTGTGTGTGTGTGTGTGTGTGTGAGTGGAAAAACTGGCTCTACTGGCAGGGTGGGTGTTTGTGGCCAGCCATTGAAAGGTTATGATGAGCGGTCTAGACATACCTGTCTCTTCTCTCTCTAGAACGGACACACACACACACACACACACACACACACAGGTCATGCATATACACGCAACACACACACACACACACACAGGTGTGTCCTCCTCATGTGTACACACACATATAGGTAGGTCCACATGATGTTTCTCTTTTGCAAGTCTGCATCAGTGTAAATGTAATGTTTCCTATACAGACATACATTATCTAAACCTGTGTGTACACACACACACACACACACACACACACACAGTCCCCTAGGTGGAGCGGGCGAGACACCTGAGCTGTTCTGCTGGCCAGTTGGAGCAGCTGGCCCACATCAATATTTCATGCTGTGATGGTGTTCAGGTGGTGTTCTATTCTGCAGTCTGGGTTCTCTGTTCTGGGTTCTGGGTTCTGAATGCTGAACTCCTAGTTCTATGTACCTTCACCCCCCCCCCAGGCCCAAAAGAGTGGGAGAGAGAGAGAGAGGGAGAGAAAGAGGGAGG
>PYXC01001177.1:32500-35000 GCA_015244755.2 Tenualosa ilisha | reverse complement strand
ATGCAGCACCCATAACCTAAGGCTTCTGCTCCTCTGTGACTCTGCCAAACAGAGTCGGTCTGGGGCTCACATTAAGGTGCCCAGACCTCTGAGATGGAAACTGGGGACGTTTCCCTGAACTTTCCTTGGGAACTGGGAACATTCCTGCTACTATAGTCAATATCATTAGAATAAGGAATGTTTTAGCTTTGTAAATCGGTGACAAAGTGGGCTTTCTTGTATTTTACTGGGGACAGACCATCAAAATGGGGGACTGTCCCCAGTCGTCTGGTCCCCCTCCCATAACCAGAGATCATGTCCATCAGACATCCATCATATATTTCACTCATAGCAACAAAGCTGAATCTACAACCACCAGCATTAGCAAGCTACCTCTCCAGTCACTACACACACACACACACACACACCAGTCTCTCCACACAGACTCACAGTGGTGGAGTACACACACACACACACACCACGCCAGTCTCTCCATACATACTCTTAGTGGTGGAGTATACACACACACACCAGTATCTCCACACAGTGGTGGAGTACACACACACAGGCTCGTGGTGGAGTACACACGTACACACACACACACACACACACACACACACACACACACACACACACACACACACACACACACACACAGACTACGGCAGTCTCTCCACACAGACTCACAGTGGTGGAGTGCACACACACACACACACACACACACACACACACAGAACACGGCAGTCTCTCCATACATACTCTTAGTGGTGGAGTATACACACACACACCAGTATCTCCACACAGTTGTGGAGTACACACACACAGGCTCGTGGTGGAGTACACACACACACACACACACACACACACACACACACACACACACACACACACACACACACACACAGACTACGGCAGTCTCTCCACACAGACTCACAGTGGTGGAGTGCACACACACACACACACACACACACACACAGACTACGGCAGTCTCTCCACACAGACTCACAGTGGTGGAGTGCACACACACACACACACACACACACACACAGAACACGGCAGTCTCTCCACACAGGCTCACAGTGGTGGAGTGCACACACACACACGCAAGGAGTGTTTTCACACTATGGCACTCTTTCTCCTACATGATTCTCTCTCCCTCCATCCTCCCTCCTGTCGTGTTCACTTGCCACACTCTTTCTCTCCCTTGTTCCCCCTCTTCCTTTCTCTCTCTTTTTGTTTCTCTCTCTATGCCTCTCTTCCTTCCACCCCTCTCTCTCTCTCTCTCTCTCTCCCTATGCCTCCTCTCCTACCTCATTCATCCCTCTCTCTTGCCCCCCCCCCCTTTCTCTCTCTCTCTTGTTCTCCCCCTTTCCTCTCTCTCTCTTTTCTCTGGTTTCTCTATTCTAGTGTTCAGCTGCGGGTGTTTCTCAGAGGTCAAAACTGGGTCAGGATGTCTGTGTGTGTGTGTGAGTGAGTGTGTGTGTTGATCTAAGTGTCTACATGCCAGGAGGTATGTGACAACATCAACATCTGTGTGATTTGTGTGTGTGTCACCATTTATGACGCTCATTGCTGGGCAGAGAGCTGTGAGTGTGTGTGTGTGTGTGTGTGTGTGTGTTTGTTCTGTGGTCTAACACTCATTCACACAGACTGCAGGCCAGATAATCTTATAGTGCACCCCCCCCACACACACACACTCCTTCACATACACACATTCTATCTCTTGTACAAACTCACAAACTTGGCAAAATAGTGAACCACTGGAGAACACATGAGCAAAAATGCCAGCGGGACGCCAGTCTGGTCATTGGTGGACTTCCTGTAGACTGCCTGCGGACTTCCTGTAGACTGCCTGCGGACTTCCTGTAGACTGCCTGCGGACTTCCTGTAGACTGCCTGCGGACTTCCTGTAGACTGCCTGCGGACTTCCTGTAGACTGCCTGTGGACTGCCAGCCTCTGAGGCAGGGAAGAGAGCCGAATGTGAGCCATCACAGCGCCAGATGTGGGCCATCAGAGAGCCTCCAGCAGTGTAGCTGTATGGAGCATGTGAAATATTCCGAACAAATATGCATAAACTGCGTTGGCTATGAATGATGGAGAGAAAGAGAGAGAGAAAGAGAAAGACAGAGAGAGAGGCTGCTTATCCCTGGAGCTCGGTGTCTATATCTGTCTATCTAACTCTCTATCACTATGACTCTGACTCTCTATCACTATGACTATGACTCCCTATCACTATGAGTATGACTCTCTATCACTATGAGTATAACTCTCTGTCACTATGACTATGACTCTCTATCACTATGACTCTGACTATCACTATGACTATGACTCTCTATCACTATGAATATGACTCTCTATCACTATGACTATAACTCTCTACCACTATGACTCTGACTATCACTATGACTATGACTCTCTATCACTATGACTCTGACTATCACTATGACTATGATTCTCTATCACTATGACTATAACTCTCTATCACTATGACTATGACTCTCTATCACTATGACTCTGCCT
>PYXC01001177.1:25000-27500 GCA_015244755.2 Tenualosa ilisha | reverse complement strand
AACATTTCATTGCCTCAAAGAAACAGTAATTCATCTTTATTCTCAAGTCATGAATGCATCACCATTTACTGCACAAAGTCAGTCTCAGACAGTGATGGGCATGGATTCGGGGAATAAACAGGATTACTGTGCAGAATAACAGATTAACACTCAAACTCCAGCTCATGCAGTGGGATGGCTACAAGTCAGGTTGGTCAGGATGCAAAGCCAGGCCATGTGAAGCCCTTGCCCTCTACAGTAGCATATGTAGGTCACCATACTGTTTGGGACTGATTCACTGATGGAAGACCACAGGGAGACAGAGGCTGGGAGTGGGATGACTCACTGGAGGTTTTCTTCTAGGTCACCGAGTAAAAGAAGAAAGAAACAAACTCATTTCACCGTTTTTAATAATTCCTTAACAGCTATGCATAGCTTCATGTCATTTCAGATGATTTTCTTGGCTTCAGTCCAATGTCTGGTAAAACACATGAACAGATTAGCTCATCAAGTCTGCATTTCAAAGGTTGTTCATATAGTTCAAAACTTAGTCCCCTAGCCTTATTGACACTTAGTCCCCTAGCCTCTTTGACATTTAGTCTCCTAGCCTTATTGACACTTAGTCCCCTAGCCTCTTTGGCACTTAGTCCCCTAGCCTTATTGACACTTAGTCTCCTAGCCTCTTTGACACTTAGTCCCCTAGCCTTATTGACACTTAGTCTCCTAGCCTTATTGACACTTAGTCTCCTAGCCTTATTGACACTTAGTCTCCTAGCCTTATTGACACTTAGTCTCCTAGCCTTATTGACAGTTAGTCCCCTAGCCTTATTGACACTTAGTCTCCTAGCCTTATTGACACTTAGTCTCCTAGCCTTATTGACAGTTAGTCTCCTAGCCTTATTGACACTTAGTCCCCTAGCCTCTTTGGCACTTAGTCCCCTAGCCTTATTGACACTTAGTCTCCTAGCCTCTTTGACACTTAGTCCCCTAGCCTTATTGACACTTAGTCTCCTAGCCTTATTGACACTTAGTCTCCTAGCCTTATTGACAGTTAGTCCCCTAGCCTTATTGACACTTAGTCTCCTAGCCTTATTGACACTTAGTCTCCTAGCCTTATTGACACTTAGTCTCCTAGCCTTATTGACAGTTAGTCTCCTAGCCTTATTGACAGTTAGTCCCCTAGCCACTTTGACACTTAGCCCCCTAGCCTTATTGACACTTAGTCTCCTAGCCTCTTTGACACTTAGTCCCCTAGCCTTATTGACACTTAGTCTCCTAGCCTTATTGACACTTAGTCTCCTAGCCTTATTGACACTTAGTCTCCTAGCCTTATTGACACTTAGTCTCCTAGCCTTATTGACAGTTAGTCCCCTAGCCTTATTGACACTTAGTCTCCTAGCCTTATTGACACTTAGTCTCCTAGCCTTATTGACAGTTAGTCTCCTAGCCTTATTGACACTTAGTCCCTAGCCTCTTTGGCACTTAGTCCCCTAGCCTTATTGACACTTAGTCTCCTAGCCTCTTTGACACTTAGTCCCCTAGCCTTATTGACACTTAGTCTCCTAGCCTTATTGACACTTAGTCTCCTAGCCTTATTGACAGTTAGTCCCCTAGCCTTATTGACACTTAGTCTCCTAGCCTTATTGACACTTAGTCTCCTAGCCTTATTGACAGTTAGTCTCCTAGCCTTATTGACAGTTAGTCCCCTAGCCTCTTTGGCAGTTAGTCCCCTAGCCACTTTGACACTTAGCCCCCTAGCCTCTTTGGCACTTAGTCCCCTAGCCTTATTGACACTTAGTCTCCTAGCCTTATTGACACTTAGTCTCCTAGCCTTATTGACACTTAGTCTCCTAGCCTTATTGACAGTTAGTCCCCTAGCCTCTTTGGCAGTTAGTCCCCTAGCCACTTTGACACTTAGCCCCCTAGCCTCTTTGGCACTTAGTCTCCTAGCCTTATTGACACTTAGTCCCCTAGCCTTATTGACACTTAGTCTCCTAGCCTCTTTGACACTTAGTCCCTAGCCTTATTGACAGTTAGTCTCTAGCCTTTTTGACACTTAGTCTCCTAGCCTTATTGACACTTAGTCTCCTAGCCTTATTGACAGTTAGTCCCCTAGCCTCTTTGGCACTTAGTCTCCTAGCCTTATTGACACTTAGTCTCCTAGCCTTATTGACACTTAGTCTCCTAGCCTTATTGACACTTAGTCTCCTAGCCTTATTGACAGTTAGTCCCCTAGCCTTATTGACACTTAGTCTCCTAGCCTTATTGACACTTAGTCTCCTAGCCTTATTGACAGTTAGTCTCCTAGCCTTATTGACAGTTAGTCCCCTAGCCTCTTTGGCACTTAGTCCCCTAGCCTTATTGACACTTAGTCTCCTAGCCTTATTGACAGTTAGTCTCCTAGCCTTATTGACAGTTAGTCCCTAGCCTCTTTGACACTTAGTCTCCTAGCCTTATTGACACTTAGTCTCCTAGCCTTATTGACAGTTAGTCCCCTAGCCTTATTGACACTTAGTCTCCT
>PYXC01001177.1:15000-20000 GCA_015244755.2 Tenualosa ilisha | reverse complement strand
AGTTTGGGGTCTGTTTCAGGGGTTAGTTTGGGGTCTGTTTCGGGGTTAGTTTGGGGTCTGTTTCGGGGTTAGTTTGGGGTCTGTTTCAGGGGTTAGTTTGGGGTCTGTTTAGGGGTTAGTTTGGGGTCTGTTTAGGGGTTAGTTTGGGGTCTGTTTCAGGGGTTAGTTTGGGGTCTGTTTCGGGGTTAGTTTGGGGTCTGTTTCGGGGTTAGTTTGGGGTCTGTTTCAGGGTTAGTTTGGGGTCTGTTTCGGGGTTAGTTTGGGGTCTGTTTCGGGGTTAGTTTGGGGTCTGTTTCAGGGGTTAGTTTGGGGTCTGTTTCGGGGTTAGTTTGGGGTCTGTTTCGGGGTTAGTTTGGGGTCTGTTTCAGGGGTTAGTTTGGGGTCTGTTTAGGGGTTAGTTTGGGGTCTGTTTCGGGGTTAGTTTGGGGTCTGTTTAGGGGTTAGTTTGGGGTCTGTTTCGGGGTTAGTTTGGGGTCTGTTTCGGGGTTAGTTTGGGGTCTGTTTCAGGGTTAGTTTGCAGTTTGCGGTTAGTCAGGCAAACTTGGGCTTCTGCTTTGATTTGGACTTCTTACACCAGCACAAAATAAAACTGGACGTAAAAGGAACCAGCGCCTGGGTTGATCAGGTCGAGTCATGAGAACGTAAAAGGAACCAACGCCTGGGTTGATCGGGTCGAGTTATGAGAACGTAAAAGGAACCAACGCCAAACTTACACACACACACTTCTGAAAGTTAGGTCTTACTTCCACGCCTCCACTTCACGCTGGGCCAGGGGCAAGTCCAGTTTATGTTGGGCCAGATGTCCAGCTGGAGACCCGTGAAGTACAGCTAAAACCAAAACACAGAGACACGAGAGAGATACACAAGAACTGACACCTGATGAACTGAAACCGTCATTCCTCCTGGAGGAAATAGATTTATGTTTTCACCGCACCTCTGAATACATACGTTCCTGACACATCTTGAGAGAAGAGTCTATATGCCTTCCAATGGCAGAATGACTGAGTGAGTGACTGTGTGTGTGTGTGTGTGTGTGTGTGTGTGTGAGTGGGAGGGAGAGAGAGAATGACTGAATGAGTATGTGTATGTGTGTGTGAGAGACAGAGAGATGAAAAGGCTGGATCATTGACACACCAGGCTAAAGCTTGTGAAACAGTAAGTAACCCACAGCTCAGGCAGAGGAACATAGAGCAGCATGGCGAGAGAGAGAGAGAGAGAGAGAGAGAGAGAGAGAGAGAGAGAGAGCACACAAGCCGCAGTGACGTCACTGTGGTTCAGTCACATTTCCTGTCTACCACCAGACTGTTTGTGTGTCCTGTCTCCATGACAACCACCAACACATAAATACCAGAGTGTGTGTGTGTGTGTGTGTGTGTGTGTGTGTGTCTGAGAGAGAGAGAGAGAGAGAGAGAGAGGAAAGGAGGAGTTAAAACGAAAGGGAAAAAAGAAAATGAGGACAAACCTCTTACCACCTAAAGAACGGGATTCTCTCTCTCATACATGCACAGAAACACACCCGAATAATCAAGATTGCTAAACAAATTATTGAAACGAATAAAACCAATAAATAAATAAATAAATAAATGTAGATCTATAAATATAAATGTTCCATTTTTTTGACAATTTGTAAAATCTCCCCTCTGCAGTGTACACCAATGGGCCTAATTGAAATGAAGGTTAGTGGGAGTCTAACATATGACTAAACAGACATACACACGTGTCTGAGACACACACACACATAGACACACGGGGAGACACACACACACATAGACACACAAAGACACACACACGTGTCTGACTAAACAGACACATGTCTGACTAAACACACACAGACACACACACACGCCTGCCTAAGCACACAGAGACACACACACGTCTGACAAAACACACACAGACACACACACACATGTCTAACTAAACACACACAGACACACACACACACGTCTGACTAAACACACATAGACACACACGCCTGACTACAGTTCATGTAACAAGTAGGCCAAATCTGTTAGCATGAGCTACATGCTAAACTAGCATCTATAGGCTATATGCTAAAGGCTGGGTTCTGTAACAGCCTGGCTGTAGTGTCAGATCTTGTTTCCAGAAACATCACACACAGATCAACGCAACACAATACACACACAATACACACACATACACACAAACAAACACATACACACAAACAAACACACACATACATAGAAAAGACCTGTTGCCTGAAGGAATGTGTTTGTTATTAGACTTCTGCTGCCATGACAACTGAGGTGGATTTTTTTGACCAAGCTTGAGGCCGAGATTAGATTCACTTATAGACCTGACTCACTGTCTGGGGAATACACACACACACTCAACACACACACACACACACACACACACACACAAACTAAAGATACACAACTAACCCATCTCACATAATGACTCTAAAAGAGCAGTCATCTCAGCATGCAGGGGCGCAGTGGTACGTAGCCATTTACGCTCCTGTAAATATAGTTTACCCACATCCAATCAGCGTTTACGCTCCTGTAAATATAGTTTACCCACATCCAATCAGCGTTTACGCTCCTGTAAATATAGTTTACCCACATCCAATCAGCGTTTACGCTCCTGTAAATATAGTTTACCCACATCCAATCATTTTATGCAGCTCTACAGGTTGATGTTGTTTTACAAATGGTGATTGTCAGCTTCTTCACATGAGTCTGCAAGTTGGGTTCATTAATAATGTGTGTCATTATCAGTTATGGTGTGTCTATGTGACTGATCTGCAAGTTGGGTTCATTAATAATGTGTGTCATTTTCAGTTATGGTGTGTCTATGTGACTGATCTGCAAGTTGGGTTCATTAATAATGTGTGTCATTTTCAGTTATGGTGTGTCTATGTGACTGATCTGCAAGTTGGGTTCATTAATAATGTGTGTCATTATCAGTTATGGTGTGTCTATGTGACTGATCACCCTTTTGCGGGAGCAGCAAGACACAACAGGAGGCGGTGCGTATGGATCTGGGTGAGTATGGATCTGAGTACGTTCATCAGTCTGGGTAAAAAGTGAATAGATGGAGGGCGACTTCTCAAGCGTCGAATCAGCACCCCTCCTCCTGTCAAACTTGATGTTTTTAGGTGATGTTTTGGTTCGATTAGACAAAGACAGGAGAACATAATTCAGACACGGCTAAAATTTCCATAAATATTATAAATTTGAAATTGAAATGTAATCAAATTGAAATCATGGTGTCATCACATTCACAATAAATGTGGGGTTATGCTACATAGCTTCTTATCAAGAAGAATCCAGAGAGCAAGTTCATTCCAACACGCTGCTCTTTTTAAGGAGGCTAACTAGGTGCAGGCTAAGCCTTTGACAGCAGCTGCACACTGTATGAGCCACTTCATCCCAAATTCATGAATATTTCTCTCAGTGTTCACCACCACCAACAAAATTCAACCAGTTTTCAACCACAGCTAATTTGGGATGGATAAATTATTGATTAAAGATATTTTTGCAAATTTTACCAATGATTTTAATTCGAGTTTTTGCTGTAATTAAATATTGCAGGTCTACTTTTTAATGACAGCTTGGTATAACAGTGGCTCATATTAGTGACTTGAGTGGAGACGTAAGGAAACATACTAGTAACGGTATCAGTGGAATGGCAGCAATGGGTTTAAAATATAGTAGAATACAGACATTAGCCAACAGCCTGCAGACTACGCCAGTTTGTCACGGTCCGCCTTAGTGCTTCACGCCCCCCCGCCAAAGATCACAGATTTTATAGTATACTCACCTCTGCACCCCTGCACACATTTAGAGTTCACTCTCCTCTGCACCCCTGCACACATTTAGAGTTCACTCACCTCTACACCCCTGCACACATTTAGAGTTCACTCTCCTCTGCACCCCTGCACACATTTAGAGTTCACTCTCCTCTGCACCCCTGCACACATTTAGAGTTCACTCTCCTCTGCACCCCTGCACACATTTAGAGTTCACTCTCCTCTGCACCCCTGCACACATTTAGAGTTCACTCACCTCTGCACCCCTGTACACATTTAGAGTTCACTCTCCTCTGCACCCCTGCACACATTTAGAGTTCACTCTCCTCTACACCCCTGCACACATTTAGAGTTCACTCACCTCTACACCCCTGTACACATTTAGAGTTCACTCTCCTCTACTCTCATGGGCCTCCCAGAACTTCTGACAATAACACATGACAACACTGTATCTCCTCTCCATTACGCTGTAACCACTCACACACACACACTCACACACACACACACACACTCACACACACACACACACACATGCCTCTGCATCTTGTTTTGTGACTCATGTTTAGAATACCAGAAATCAAATAAATAATAATAATAATAATAATAATTCTGACATCATCCTTGATCATTATATTAGCATATCAATACTCAACTACATCTACAAATGTTAGCGTGAGTGTGTGTGTGTGGATGTGTGGTAGTGATTAAATTAATATTTAACACAAACCTTTCCTCACTCATCATGATGGATAAGAAAAGACGAAGCAAAAAATAAACAAACAAACAAACAACGGTTATGCAGTAAGTGTTTTGAATTACACACACTTTAGGGGGTTGCTAAGCGACAGTATATATCTGGTTGTGTATATGAGTGTGTTTGTGTGTGTGTGTGTGTGTGTAAGGTTTAAAGGAATGTGTGACGTGTGAAGTGTACTTACAAGGCGTGGTGTCTGAGAGAAGACTTTTTCTCAAGAGGGGAGTGTGTGTGTGTGTGTGTGTGTGTGTGTGAGTCATAAAACTCCTAATAGCAGTGCAAAAACACAAGCTGCCTCTTCAGGAACAACACTGAAAGTCATTCACACAAGCACTAGTGTGTGCGTGTGTGCATGTGTACATGCATGGGTGTGTGTGTGTGTGTGTATGTGTACCAACAGCGCTCCTACACTAATGTTGTCTGTGTGTTTTTACATCACATTTTGTTTGGTTGTGTGTGTGTGTGTGTGTCATT
>PYXC01001177.1:5000-10000 GCA_015244755.2 Tenualosa ilisha | reverse complement strand
GGCTAAAATTCTATGCCCTCATTTTCAGAGGTAGTGATGGTCAAACATCAACACACACATATGCACACATGCATACACACACACGCACGGACACTCACACTCACAGACACACACACACACACACACACACACACACACACACACAAGGCAGGTCCTGTGAGGGCAGGACTTACCTCACTGGGAACAGTGTACATCGGCTTCATGTTCACAGTGGTTAAGTTCTGCCTCCCCTGGACCCCACCCACACCCACACACACACACACACACACACACACACACACACACACTTCTCTCTTGTTCTCACACAAACAAAAGCAAAATGTGGGTGACCCCCCATTTGCACACACCTTTCAAATGCATGCACACACACACACACACACACACACACACACACACACACACACACACAGTAATACAGAGATGACTCATATAGAAAGAGGAAACAGTCTTTCTTTAGAACACAGAGATGGACAGTGGAGTGTGTGAGTGTGTGAGTGTGTGTGTTTAAAGAGTGGAGCATGGTGCATCTGCACAAGCATGCAGAAATATATGTATGTATGAGCATATGAACATCTTGTGTGTGTGTGTGTGTGTGTGTATGAGTAGGTGTGTGTCGTGTATCACATAGTCAGGTTATTTACAGAGTAGAGCCCAGTGTAAGAGGTTTGCGATGGGAGGAAGATCAAAGGTAGTAATAGTGAAACACAGACTTATAAGAACCAGTAAAATACACACATTTACTACTAATAATTAACGAGTAAAATACACACAGTTACCACTACTAATTAACTAATAAAATACACACCTATAATAATGCAAACTAATAAAATGCACACATTTACTACTAATAAATGAATGAACTGCACATATTTACACAGGGACACTCTAGGTTTCAGTAGACCTATGATCTACCCAGCGTTGGGATCTGTAATTCTATGACCTACCCAGTGTTGGGATCTGTAATTCTATGATCTACTTCTACCCAGTGTTGGGATCTGTAATTCTATGATCTACTTCTACCCAGTGTTGGGATCTGTAATTCTATGATCTACTTCTACCCAGTGTTGGGATCTGTAATTCTATGATCTACTTCTACCCAGTGTTGGGATCTGTAATTCTATGATCTACTTCTACCCAGTGTGTGTAATTCTGACTCTTTGTTGAGATCCAAATAAAGGACTGTAAATGTGAGGTGTGTGGGGGGTCCAGGGGGGTCTGATGTATTTTGCTATCTGCGCTTTATTTGTCATGATGATGATGGTTTATGTGTGTGTGTGTGTGTGTGTGTGTGTGTCCAGTGGTCTGGTCCCCGGTGCCTGCTGTGCTGATAATCAGTGTGTGTGTTTTAACTGGCTCAGTTCAGCAGGAACAGGGGCCCAGTCCTCACCTGTCCTCAACCTCAAATACACACACACACAGCAGCAGCTATCTTCGCTATCACACACACACACACACACACACACACACGCTCCAGCTCCCTCACTCAACCACGCATTTTTTTCATGATCCAAGTCAATGTTGTGATGTAATGTGGTTGTGTGTGTAGCTGTGCTTCCTTGTTGTCTGTTCTGTGTGTGACTGATCCTGTATCAGTGTGTTTATAGCACACAATAAAGAGTGTGTGACAGCATGGATCAGTGTGTGTGTGTGTGTGTGTGTGTGTGCTTTATTCCTTCTGATTTACTTGGCTCTGTTAATGCTCCCTTTACACCACAGTGCTCTCCTTTGCCGTGCATTTCATACACACATACACACACACACACACACACACACACACTCACATACACACACACACAAACATACACAAACACCACCCATCCACCTCTGACTGACCTAAGGGGTCACATTCTTATTCCTCACAAAGGTCATCTGGGGTCACAAGGGGTCTTATGGGGTGTTATGGGGAACGCTAATAAGCGTTAAATATGAGGGCGCGTTCAGGAGCGTCAGGTGTTTAAGAGGAGAACAGGGGCGCGTTCAGGAGCGTCAGGTGTTTAAGAGGAGAACAGGGGCGCGTTCAGGAGCGTCAGGTGTTTAAGAGGAGAACAGGGGCGCGTTCAGGAGCGTCAGGTGTTTAAGAGGAGAACAGGGGCGCGTTCAGGAGCGTCAGGTGTTTAAGAGGAGAACAGGGGCGCGTTCAGGAGCGTCAGGTGTTTAAGAGGAGAACAGGGGCGCGTTCAGGAGCGTCAGGTGTTTAAGAGGAGAACAGGGGCGCGTTCAGGAGCGTCAGGTGTTTAAGAGGAGAACAGGGGCGCGTTCAGGAGCGTCAGGTGTTTAAGAGGAGAACAGGGGCGCGTTCAGGAGCGTCAGGTGTTTAAGAGGAGAATAAGGGGCGCGTTCAGGAGCGTCAGGTGTTTAAGAGGAGAACAGGGGCGCGTTCAGGAGCGTCAGGTGTTTAAGAGGAGAATAAGGGCGCGTTCAGGAGCGTCAGGTGTTTAAGAGGAGAACAGGGGCGCGTTCAGGAGCGTCAGGTGTTTAAGAGGAGAACAGGGGCGCGTTCAGGAGCGTCAGGTGTTTAAGAGGAGAACAGGGGCGCGTTCAGGAGCGTCAGGTGTTTAAGAGGAGAATAAGGGCGCGTTCAGGAGCGTCAGGTGTTTAAGAGGAGAACAGGGGCGCGTTCAGGAGGCTAACAAGGCTGCAGGATGCAGAAAGGCACGTTGAAACAACTGAAGGTCATTTGAGGCTATGGGAGTACACGTGTGCGTGTGTGTGTGTGCGTGTGTGTGTGTGCGTGTGCATGTGTGTTATGGGTTAAACAGTGGACTGTCGGTCTAAGCAGTCATCCAGAGCAGTTTACAGCTCTAAGGATCAGAAAAAATTACACACACACACACACACACACACACACACACACACACACACACACACACACACACAAAGCCTACAACAAGCACATCTCTTATCCATTGCATGAAACCCATACAGGTGCATCTGAGCAAACTAATTACACAGCCCCTCTATTTCTCTCTGTCTCCCAGACACACACACACACACGCACGCACATGAACGCAAACACACACACACACACACACACACACAGAAAACTACCTCCTGACCACCTGCAGCAGGTGTTTGTGATAAAGGTATAATGGTGTGTGTGTGTGTGTGTGTGTGTGTGTGTGCGCGCACAGTGGTGATGCCGGATGTTTACAGACATAAGGGCCGTCTCTATGGCAACACATAAAGAGTCCGTGAGTTGGAGAGGTCGGCTGCGTCATTGTGGTAACTGACTTCAGCCCTCACTTCCTGTTTGAGAGCAGTACACAATTTCTGTCCTGTGTAATCACACTTACGTCATTCTCTCTCAGTCACTCACTCACACACTCACACACACACACACACACACACACACACACACACACACACACACACACACACACACACTTCACTTATTTGGGGCATTCTACATCATTCTACCTCCTTGCCAAGTCCCGTCATCATGACATATATACACACACAGTGTGTAAGTTGTGTGTGTGTTTGACGGGGGCGGGAATCACCATGGATACCCAACAGGTAAACACTGATAAGCATCAAGGACATTGCTTATTGATTTGGAAGACCAAACGACCTCAATCACCTGCACTTCCACACACACACATTCACAAGCGTGGACACACACTTATATACACACACACACACACACACACACACACACACACACACACGTTCACAAGCGTGCACACACATTTCCACACACACACACACACACGTTCACAAGCGTACACACACACTTCCACACACACACACATGTTCACAAGCGTACACACTCACAAAGGACTCAAAATCATTTTTCACTCTAATTTTTGTTTTCCAGAAACACACCCTCTGTCTGTTGTTCTCTCACGTCTCTCTTACACACACAAACACACACACACACACCCTCTGTCTGTTGCTCTCTCACGTCTCTCTTAAACACACAAACACACACACACACCCTCTGTCTGTTGCTCTCACTTCTCTCTTACACACACACACAAACATTACATTGTACCTTTCTCTCTCAAACACACAGATACATATAAACACACACACACACACACACACACACACACACACACACCCTATCTAGACACCCTTCTCTCTTCCTCTCCTCCTCTTCCTCCCTCATTCCTTTACTCCTTGACACACACACGCACACACACACACACCTCAATTAGTGGTGTTCTTATAGAGCTTGGATTGTTCAAGAGGAGACAGTTGAACACTGCCTGCTGTGTGTGTGTGTGTGTGTGTGTTTATGAACACTGCCTGCTGTGTGTGTGTGTGTGTGTGTGTGTGTGTGTGTGTGTGTGTGTGTGTGTGTGTGTGTGTGTATGTGTTTATGAACACTGCCTGCTCTGTGCCTCCTCTGCACAACATTATGATTGCATGACAACAGCGCATCAACATGCACTCATACACACATACACACACTCAGAGACACAGACAGACTGCTAATCTAGCTATAGTTTAGAAGTCTGTGTGTGTGTCTGGTCAGTCAGACAGTTGAAGCTATACTGAGTTACGGCCTTCTGCACCAACACACACTCTCTCTCTCTCTCTCTCTCTCACACACACACACACCAATTAACACCAATTTCATACCACACACCAGAACACCTCCCAGGGTGGCCATGCGCCCTTAAAAGGTTTTAAAAAGTCTTAAATGCTGTTTTCCTAAAGTAAGACCTTTTAAAGTCTTAAATACTGTTTTCTTAAAATAAGGCCTTTTAAAGGCTTCATTTGTCTTAAATTTCAATCCAGGGATCTTAAATTTTAAATCCTCATTTTAGAGAGAATTTCTTCAGTCGTATCATTATAAAGTTTTAATCGAGACTTTGAGAAAAGAAAAACAAAGTTTATTTATTTGTTTTGAGGCTTTACTGCACATGTTCTTAATCTGCCTACCGGTTGCTAGACACACGTTTGCTTGACAACACATATAGTCGTCTGTGGTCTTCAGACAAGGCAGGCAATGGCTAAATGTAAGTTTGGTGACAAATGGGTGGAAAATGCCA
>PYXC01001177.1:0-2500 GCA_015244755.2 Tenualosa ilisha | reverse complement strand
TTTTGCATGAGAGGCGGCAGATAAACATCTTATTACCACTGAGGACACACACTTCATTGGAACACAGGCATGCAGTAAGACTACGTCTCTCTCTCTCCCTCTCTCTCTCTCTCACACACACACACACACACTCGCTGCTTCAAGGCCTGCATCAGGAACATTGCAAACATTTGATACACACACACACACACACACACACACAAAAGAGGGCCTGTGAAGATGATGCATTTAGGCCTTTTGACAACCTGCATCAGCTTTGACACTTGGAAAATGGACTGGTCTTTGGTCCTGTTTGAACAGACTGACTCTAGAGGGGGAGGTGCTTGGAAAATGGGCTGGTCTTTGGTCCTGTTTGAACAGACTGACTCTAGAGAGGGAGGTGCTTGGAAAATGGGCTGGTCTTTGGTCCTGTCTGAACAGACTGACTCTAGAGAGGGAGGTGCTTAAAGAGTTTTCATCTCTTCCTGCTCTGGGAGATTTGGCTTCAGCCCACCAGGATCTGCCTCTACAACACTGCCCCCGTGTGGACACACAGGGTGTGACTTCAGCACATCAGGAGAGAGTGGGCGAGGGTCCCACTGCCCAGAGCCATATCAGTCAAAGTCAAAGTCGAAGTGTACTTTATTGTCAATTCACTATGTAACAGGCATTACACAGAGGACTGAAACTGCGTTTCACCAGACACCAAATGTGCAATTTAAACTAGAAACACGCACACACACACACACACTCACGCAAATAAACATACAACTACACCCATGGACATGAAGTGCACACAATAAATAGACATAAGACATACGACATACAGGTAACCATATACGCTTCCAGCAAGAAGGAAAGGAAAGTTCGAGGTAGCTCTTCTTGGTAGCTGGTGTAGGTTGGAAAAAAGTGAAATGTGCAATATGTAAGGTGCAATAAGTGAAGGTGCATTTAAGTAAAGTGCAAGTGTGAAAGCACCATGGACCTCAGTGTGTGTGAGATTGTTTATGGATGTCAGTAACATATATAGTAACTCATATATAGAGAGAGTTTGGCCAACTCGGTTTATACGGTTCTGTCTTACGATTGGTCAAGAGGCAATCACCTGCTTCTTGGGCACCATGTCGTGACCCATCTGACATCCACCTTCCATAGGCATAACACTGAGGTGCTCCCTGGCTCTGATTTTAGTCACGTTATTTTCACAAATAAAAGTTAATGAATGCTAAGACATGCTGTTGTGTACATTTTTCTGTCATTCGGCATTAATTGACTCTTGTAGTAATGTGTTAACTACTCGGAAAGCAGCTGTAGCGTCTGCAGTTGCCACAGCAAGATAGTTTTGTTTCATTAACGACTGTAATAAACACACACACTAACCAGAAAACCCTGGGACACATCCAGATTTACTCCACAAATAAATATTAGTGAGACCGTTCTGCTATCATGTCTCAATCTCAACCATCAATTTATTGTTTTCAAGCTGATGCTAAGACTTTGCTTACACTTACCTGGGCCGCATTAGAAAATAATCTGTTTACACAATGCTTAAAAACGGTCAGGGAAGGCTGTCAAAAACATGTCAAACAAATAGAAAGCCAACCAGAGATCTGAAACCCCAGGAGGGACCATCATGTCTCAATGCTAAAACTCAATTTTTCCCATATACACCGGAGTTTTCAAAGGTAGCCATTTTCAGTGACTGAAACCTCCGTTAATGTGTAAATGATAGGTGCAACCGCATAAATAAATATGCAGTTTTTAAAGATATCCTGCTATGTGTAAACGGGGTCTAAGTTCTCTTCCTGAAGTCCTAAGATTGGATCGCTGTTATGGCAACACACGTCACCACACAGATTAACTGACGGTAAAACACGGTCTGGCTGAGTAAAAGTAATTATATACCATTTTAAAACATGTGTAGGCGCAAACAGATGCAGATTTATTTCTTTAGGGACTAGGTTCATCATAGTTGCATGTATTAGTCTCTGAGGGGTGGAAATATATATAAATTTTTTTTTTTTTTTTTTTGTGCCGACATTCAATAGGACTACATTATAAAAAGTCTGATCGAGGGGTTATAACATGGCGTCAATGATTTGAGTTGGCGCTCTATGGCTCTGCCACTCTACAACACTGCCACCGTGTGGACAGACAGGGTTTGTTTCAGCGCATCAGGAAAGAGTGCGTGAAGGGCCCACTGCCTGTACAGCAGTGCCCCGTGTGGACGTCTGTGGGTACTGTCAACTGATTGGCCATTGGGAACTTTTCTGAGTCTACCTGCGTCACTCTCTCTCTCTACCCTAAGGTGACAGGACTTCCGAGATGAAAATCAGGGACATTTCCCTGAATCTTCCTTGGGAACCAGAGACATTCCTGCTTCTACAGTCAAGTCATCATTCAAATAAGTGATGTGTTAGCTTCACATCAAAATCAGGGACAAAATGGCTTTTCTTGTATTTTAGGGGACAGACCACCAGAATCAGATTAGATTAGATCAGATTCAAATTTTTAATCATTA
>PYXC01001176.1:530000-531288 GCA_015244755.2 Tenualosa ilisha | reverse complement strand
CCTTACACTTGCCTTCAAAGATCACCCCGTCCTTACCAGTCCTTACACTTGCCTTCAAAAGATCACCCCCGTCCTAATGCTGGTCCTTACACTTGCCTTCAAAAGATCACCCCCGTCCTAACACTGGTCCTTACACTTGCCTTCAAAAGATCACCCCTGTCCTTATGCCGGTCCTTACACTTGCCTTCAGTTAGCCATAGACTGGATTATAAAACGGCTTCTTGTTTTTCAGTCTTTAAATGCAGACTGTTTAAAAGATCTACTCAAACAGTGGAACCCCTGGAGGTCCCTTAGATCGCAAGATCATTTTACTTTGGCTAAGCCCAAGGGTACTAGGACTTGTGAAGGCGCTTTTAGCCATCATGCGGCCAAACTCTGGAACCAGCTCCCAGAAAGCATCAAAAATGTCCCCTCTGTTGTCATTTTGAAATCCAGATTAAAGACTACATTGTTCTCTGAGGCTTTTTCCTGGTTTAGTTTTATCTGCCTGCTTTCTCATTTTGATGCTGCATTCTGCTCTTCATTTATTTGCCTGCTTTCTCATTTTGATGCTGCATTCTGCTCTTCATTTATTTGCCTGCTTTCTCATTTTGATACTGCATTCTGCTCTTCATTTTTGTCTTTCTATTTTTACACTTTTCTAATTGTGCAGGCTATTATTATATATTGAATTTTTATTAATATTTATTTTTTTATTTTATTTTTTTGCTTGATTTTTTTTGCTAATTTTTTGTAATTAGCACTACTCAAATACGGTGAATGTTATTTTCTCTTGTTCTTTTCATCTATTTCATATTATATTTGTTTTGTTATTATTTCCTAAATACTGTAAATGTTATTTGATCTTGCATAAATTATTTCAACCCCTGCACTCCAGACTCTATAAAGCACATTGAGCTGCTGTCTGGTATGAAATGTGCTATACAAATAAACTAGCCTGTGAGCATGCAGGAATGTGTGTGTGTTTGTGTGTGTATCCAGGAGTGTGTGTGTCTGTGTAGATGTATGTAGGTGCGTAGGTGTATGTGTGTGTTGGTGTATAGCTCTGTATGTGCGTGATGAGGGTAGGTGTGTGTGTGTGTGTGTGTGTGTGTGTGTGTGTGTGTGTGTAGGCAGAAGTGTGTGTATGTGTGCATGCAGAAATGTGTGTGTGTGTGTGTGTGTACATGTGAGACATACTGTATTTTTCCTCTGTGCTGCTTGTTTGCCTTCAGAACCATGGAACTGAGTCTCTTTCTTTCCCCAGCCAACAGTGATGAACTTCCCTAAATACACACACATATGTATG